>PVKU01004129.1:0-155786 GCA_004027475.1 Anoura caudifer
GTTCAGCTTGGGTGATTTGTCATTGCTAACTGATTAGACAGTAAGAAATGGGTGCATTTAAAAAAAAAGTCTTGCTTGTGTCTGTTTTCTTGAATGTATCATTGAGTTGAGGTATTAACACATAGATCTCAGCAGCTAGGTGCTGATCTAAGCAGCCAGGGGCTATGGTATGAATGTCTGTGTCCCCCACACAGTTTACACCTTGGAATTCTAAAGCCCAGTGTTGATGATGCTAGAAGGTGGGGCTTGTAAGGTGAGTAGGCCATGAAGATGGAGCCCTCATGAATAGACTTAGTGCTTTTTAGAGAAGATCTCACAGAACTCCCTAGTCCATTCCACCTTGTGGAGACACAATGAAAAGTCAGGAACCTGGAAGAGAGCCCTCACTAGACCATGCTGGCACCCTGATCTCAGACATCCAGCCTCCAGAGGAGTAAGAAATAAAATTTTGTTGTTTATGAGCTGTTGCTCAAACAGACTAAGCTATCAGGTAGCTGTCTCTTATTGATTTCTTGGTATCCACCACATTTTGCTCCAAAATATATATGAGCTTCCTAGTAATAGTGAAGTATTAAAAATAGGTAAAGCAAACTAAAATTAAAAATTTAAAGGAAGATTGAAAATGTGTAGTGGTAAGAGAAAAATGCATTAGCCAATTTGGATGAATTAATTATTGTAACTTAGCCCTAAGAGTTTATTTATCAAAATTCAAAGGAAAATATGATGAACGGATTTATCAAAGTGTATCTAGCAAGGTTTGGCAGGCAGACTGTAAATGGCCTCTGCTTGAGTTTGGCCTGGTGTAGCAACTCACTTCTAACCAATTGAATACAGCAAAGTAATGAGATCTCACTTCCAGAATTAGGCTACGTAAAATTACGACTACAGTCTTGCTGGCTAGTTGGCTCTGTCTCTTGCCGGTTTTGATGAAGTAAACTATCGTACTGGAGAGAGTCACATCGCAAGAACCTGAGGGCAGCTTCCATACAGTATCCAGAAAGGAAGTGAGGCCCTCAGTTTAATAGTCCTTTGGAACTGAATCCAGCTAGACAACCATGTAAAAAAACTTTGAAGGAAATCCTGACCTCATCGTGCCTTCACGTGAGACTTTAACCCTCCACGACCTTGATTGCAGCTTCCTAGGAGACTGCGGGGTAGAAGACCCAGCTAAGCTGTAGCTAGATCATGAAATACAGTCACTGAGTGGTAATATATGCGTGTTATTTTAAGTTGATAATTTCTGATGCAGTGGAAGATTATGAACAGACAAGTTAATTTTTTTTCTGCAAGTAGCACTTCCTATAGATCTCTTTACAATGATTCCTATACAGCATGAAGTCTTTGCCAACAAATTAATAGAAGCTAGATTTAGCGAATATCTTCCATGAGCCTTCTATAAAAACTAAGTTTATAAACCTAGACTTTAACTCAACAAAGTCTTTAGAAATGTTTTTCGGTAAAAGTTCAGATAGTAAAGGCAATGCAATTTATTGTTCGTGAGCCAATCTAATGGAGGGGTGGAACATGAAGTACCTAGAAGAATGAACAGCTATCATGTCCTTTGGGGTATGTCAAATGAGCTCTTTGCGAATGCTGGGCTCTACTTGGTTCTTGGCTGGGTCCTGTCAGGACTACTGCAGTGCCGATATTCTGCGTTGTCCATTAAGGTGCCATCCATATGCTTTATATGTGTGGCATGCAGGCAGAAAGTCTGGCATTCTCATTGGAAATTCAGAAACCTGGCTCATGCTCTGATCTTGACAGAAGGCCATTCAACTCCCGTTTGGAGGAAGGGCTTCCAGGGTGTCAGTGGGTAGATTCTTTTTCCCCAAAAATAATTTTGAATCTGCTCAAGTATTTGGCTAAGGAGTCAGAGATCCTAAATATTTAGGTCATTTGCTTGGAGAAAGAAGTTTCCATCTGAATAAAATATTAAGGGAACTCATTAGCCTGTTGTTTCCCAAAACTTTTAAAGGGACCTCAAGTTATACCGTAAATGCTATGTGCTTCTGATGAGAACTTCAGCCTGGTGCCCATATGCCACAATGTATTAGCTATAAATTGTTGCCTCAAAGAATTCAATGATTAGACTTCTTGGATAAAGGTATTTAGAATTTAATATTTCTACATTTGAAGAGGACCGATGAACCCTTTTTATTTCAACATTGAATTTTTACATAAACTTTTAAAAAATTTCTTGGAAGAAGACCATATAATTAACTTAATAAGTCATTAAAAATACTTGCCAAATCATTCCCACTGCAGCAATGCATTACCATAGTTAAAAGGGTTGGCCCTGGAGTCAGACTTCCTGGTTTTGATTCCTACTCTATCACATACCTGCTGTGTGAGCCTGGGGGAGTTATTTAGCTTCTCTGTAAAATAATGATGATAATAGTAATACTTGTTTTAGGGTCTGTTTGGGGATTAAATAACTTAATGTATGCAAAGTGTTGCATCTTGCACATATTAAGCCTTCTATAATTAAAAACTATTAAACACTTAGCTAGTTGATAATGCTATTCTTTCATATCACAGATCCTCTATAAGTTCTCTTGTTTATAAGGCCACTGCCAATTTGTTATAATAAAGACATTTCAGCAGAATAGCAAAAGATAATTCCCCTTGAAGTAGGAACAAAATCCTTATCCATAGTGGCAAAGACCTACAACCAAGTTTAACTACAGTTCTGTAGTGGCTCTTGAGACAATTTCTGGTTGTCAAAGTGTGAGAGTAGAGGATCTGTGGTTGTCATCAGTACTGTCCACCAAATAGTTTGATTTTCCTTCTTCCAGGCACATGCCTGGATTGTGCATCCCTACTCCCTTGAAATTATGTATGGCCATGAGATTTCATCTTACATGAGATTTCTTCTTATATGATACACAGTTCATCTTGTTTTCTTGCCCCTACCATGTTCCAACAACATTTGCAAGGGTGAAGCCTCCATCGCTGGAAGAGGGGCATTGAGTAAAGCTAGGGTTTTGTCCTTAAGAAAATAGGAAGTCCATTAAAAGATGTAGAATAATTAGCAATACTCCAGTGTGTAAAATGGTGAAAAATGAGGAAAGATGGGAGGATCCTCAGCAGAAAAGCTGTTCTAATATTTTAGGGAATGCAGAAAAAATGGAATGGGATGAAATGAATTCATAAGATATTGTAGAGACAGAATTGAAATAATTTGGTAGGTGATTAAAGGTGGGGAAATCTGTTACTGGGACCAGTGAACTATAAGGCCAAAGTTTGAATCCTGGTGACCAAAGGACACAACATATCTACCGATAGAAATAGAGAACAGAGTAGAAACAGGAGCAGGCCATGGGGAAAAAGATGTTTGGGTTTAGGAATACTGAGTTTGGAGAGAATGTTAGAACTTTCAGATTGAGATGTGATTAAAGAAGTGATCCAAGTGACAGGGTGAGAACCAGAAGTACAGCATGCAATAAATATTTTGGGAGAAGAGATTTCCAAGAAGGGTGTGATCAAATAAAAAAATGGAGACAGGGAGAGAGAGAAGAGGATGATGATGTTTAAAGTTAAGTGCCATTTAACTCGGTGGTCTAGTCTCCTAGTTTTATATGGTATAGGAGACTGAACATGCATCGATCTCAATTCTAAAGGAAAAGCTCTACTACCACCTAAATTTCTGGTTCATCCTCCTCCGGGTGTTTTAGTTGGTTCTTCTGAACAATAAACTCCTGAAAAATACTGCCTAATTGTGCTAGTTGTGTTTTAGAATTTTAAGTATCCTCTATATTATGAATATTCTCTGTATTTTTTGCCTCTCCTGACAGCTTATGGTAATATTTGCAATTTTACATTTTTAGTGTTTTTCTAACTTTTGCATATGGTATTTTTATTTTCTGTACATGCACAGTGAATCCCAAGGCAGCTAATGTATCTCAGAAAAGTCATTCTGTCAAAAGATGGGCCTGGGAATAATTCCACCTTCCTTCAGAAATAATTTTATTTTAGATAAAATGCTTACCGTTGGTGCATTGCCCGCTTATTTTCTATTGGTTGGCATGTGTAAAGGGGCAGTCCTGTCAGCTGACCTCTCACATTCAGAAACTTTTTCTGAATTTTAGTAGACTCTTATTGATGCTATCTTGATCTGATATTTCAGATGACAATGTGTTCAAAAGTCACCTGGGAATGATGAAGCACTTAGAAAAGATCATAGTTTTTTTTTTTGTTTTTTTTTTGTATCAAGGTTTTACAACCTAAGACGTTTTTTTAAAAGAATCACATTCCACAGGGTAGTTAACATTATCTTAGTCACATTTTATCCTGTGATTTAAATTTGTTGATTATATTAATTTTCTTACTTATATCATTGTTCTCCACTGACAAAAAGCCTTGAGCTACAACATATTATACCCACTATTAGAAGCAAACCAAAATTAGTTGGTGAGGTTGAAGAAAATTACTTAAAAATAAAGCAAAAAAGAAAAAGAGTAGAAAAATAATGTTGTTTTTATGAAAGGATTATTGTTCAAAGGAGATGGGTAAGTAGGTGACAGGTTAATCACACCAGTGGGTTTCTTTGCTTTGTTCTTGTTTGTCATTTTAACAGACATTAATAATCTAAGTTCTTTCCAAATGGGGACATTTATTTCAACAGAGAAATCTTGAATGGAAATGAGTCAGTTGATACTTTATAAGAAACACAGTTTACAACAAGAAACCTAAAAAAAATTTAAGACTAATATCAACTCAATATAACTCAGTGGTATTATTTTTTCTGGCCTACAAAGTGGCAAAGAAATTATGTTGATAGAGGAATGCTTGGTAGTTACTCATTCATTTATTTATTGCCTTGTGGTTGAAAACTCTTCTTATTAAAATAGATTTCAGTCATTGAAGACCAAGGCTTTTTGTTTAAGCTTTTTGAAAATAATGAGGAGATTTAATTAAGAAACATTTGCATGATATTCAAAAATCCAAATCTGTAATCTTCAAAGTAAGTATTATGTGAACCACAAGGTAGTTCCCAAACATGTAGTATTTTTCTAACTTATGGGAATTTTCAGGGGGGAAAAGGTTAATGAAATTGTGGATAATTTTTAACATAATTTTTTCTTACTGTTTTGTTTGATTCTTGATAAGGTCTTCCACAAATGAGCTATTATGGAGATAAATAAAGATAAGTGAAGAAGTAGCATCTTGCCATAGATAAAAAAAACTGGTTAAGCTTCCAGAAAGGAGTGTGGTGTCTTTGAAATGAAGGGAGGTTAATGGGGAGATGCCCTGGGGTTGAGATAGGAAGCAGTGCCTCTTGCTGCATTTATTAATAACTTTAAAGAAGAAGATGCTGGACTCTAACCACCTCTGCAAAGCCCTGAGACCTGGGCTCTTGGAAATCAATCCCTGGTTTCCTGTGCGAACTTGCCAGCTTCTCCATATTTTTCTCTGCTTGCAAAGAAAGATTCCTAAATCATATCAGGTTGCCTCAATTTTAACAGCTACAACATTCGGTATTTGTTGCTTCTACAGGACTGCTATCTACTTCTTTTTTACTGGAGGTGACTTAAACATCAGATAAAAAATAATTTATCTGTTTCAGGTGCAGGACATTTGAGTGTTCACTCTCCAAAGGCAGGCTTTTTTGCAGAGCTCTGTAAGCAGCAAATATTTTGAGAGGGGGACAAAGGTGACCAGGGATGAAAAGTAAGGTTCTTTTTCATTAATCTAACCACCCCCTCACCACACACACACACACACACACACACACACACATGCGCACACACACGATCTTTTAGCATGCTGTTGTTGCCCTGGGGGAATAGGTTGACATAACTAAAATAGAAATAAGAATAACATAGAAATAAGAAAAACAACTTTCAATTATCAACATCCAAAAGAAAATGAACATACCATAACCTTGTCCAGGCGATACTTGATGTCCCTGAGCTTTTCAATGTTGTTATGGGTCATTCAGAAAGATCAATTATGCATCTCTGCCCTTAGGGTTCTGTCTGTGATGTTGCCATCAAGATTAATTATTGGAATCTCTCAGATACCCAGTTGTAGCTATCATTTTGTTGGAGCAACCTGGTGCCTGTGGGTCTGTGTGTGTTTGTAAGGGTGACAGGCATGGGAATTATCAGCACTTAGGTGAGAGGAGGGTGGGCAGGGTGAAACTGTCTGTCCTTGTTGTATTGGTAAAGTTAAGATGCAGGGTCCAAAGGGGTTCTTCAAGGAGAGAGGAGCCCACAGCTGGTGGCCTGCCATGAGCTAGCAAAGCAGACACTGAAATGATGTGTGGAAGCCAGCCCTGGCCAACTTCTGAGGATGCTGGGAAGGCAGCTCTGTTTATTGGGCCATGGCAGAGAAGACAGTCAGGAAAATTGTCAGTACCGTATCAGTACATTGAAAGTGTGTAGAATATTTGAAATGCTGATTTTGCCCCTGCAACAAGGGCTTTGCCAATTCTTTCACATATTGCCTTCTTTACTCTGAAATACTAGCTCAGCAGATACTAGACTTTTGTGTCCATGATGGTGAGGTACCTGGCGAATCTCTCCCTTATTTCTTACCTCTCTTGCTCATCATCTTCAGTCTACCCTAGGGCAAGCTGCACTCCTTTCTGTCTCTCCAGGCTCCTTAGCGCACTGCAGACACACAGCCTTTGTAATGGCTGCTCTCTTTGCCCTGAAACCTTGTGTCCCAGATATTCACATGGCTAGTTACTTCGCTTCATTATGGTTTCTTGCTCAAATTATCTCTCCAATCATCCCTTGAAAATAGCATCTGTCATACTTTGTATCAATTATTTGCCTATTGTCTACTATAACATGAACCCTCGTACAGTTGGGTTTCATGTGCTTTGCTCTCTACTGAATCCCCAGCACCTCAAACTGCATTTGGCTTATATTAGGCAGAGATATGTGAAAACACGAACATGGTTACATGTCATTGTTAGCTGGGTCTCCTCTGGGCTGTGGATTCAAGATAAGAAGCCGTCAGTCTGTACTCAGTGAGGTGTGGACATTTCTTTAGTAACTCTGACTGAAGAAGTAACAAGGAAAGACAGATATTTCCCTTTTTCTCGTTCTCCACCTGCACCCTCTTTCCCAATTTCTTGCTGTCTATTTCCATGTCAGATTAGCTGCAACATTTTTCTGGTTTCTTTAGCCATGAGAATCATTTACAAAGCAGCAGTTACTCACAACCCTGCTAATTTTACTCCCTTGCACCTACTTAAGCAACTTCTAGCGGTGGCACAATTTCAACAAATCCTTGGAACACACTTTCTTTTTCTGTATCTCTGATATTTGCCAGTCATTTCTCCTTCAGCATTCTGCCAGTCCATGACCTTGAAATCATCATTGCCCTAACTTTGGCAGAAGCCAGCTCATTACGGTTCCTGTGCTCCACAGGCGATCTGACTTTGTGAAGTTTTAAATGAGGAAGTTTGTGATAAACGTAATTTAAGTTACACGGCCCCTCATTTGGTACTGTGTGTACGAGAAAAATGAAAGTCCTTTCTAAATTTCGTGGGGCTGACCACTGCTGAAAACGTTCAGCCTACTTCAAAGAATACGCGGGTCCTGCCATCTGAGGCCGCTAGCATAACTGAGTTTCTAGCACTCCGGCTGGCCCTGCGGTTTGGAAGCCCGTGGGTAAGAAGCAGATGGGTGAGTCATCAGGGGAAGCGCGGAGACTGGTGCCGAGCAGCCGCCACCTACCAGCTTGACCAGAGCTGATGCCTGCCAATGTGCGCTTGAACGCGTTCCCTGCCCTGTGTCGTGTTGTTCCTTAAAAAAAAAAAAAAAAAAAAACAAAGTCCTCTGTCAGTTCACTGACCAGACTTGCAATCTGCAGGGCTGAGGAACTGCCGTAGAGCCGTTTATTTTCTCAGTTGTGTTTATGGTCTCAAAACTCGATTTGAATTCCTAAGGCTTATCACCTTAGGAGAATTACAGCTACTTTTTCCACCTGCAGTGAAGGCAGACTGCTTAGTTTTGAATAATTATTAGACATGGTCTCTTTTCTATTAGTTACATAATTTATTGTCCAAACTAGGAGTCCTCTAAAAATACAGGGGACATTAGAAATAATTATAATTTTACACATACATTTGAATATTACGTTTATAATAATACTAATATTTAGTATCTCTTTTATTTTATCTATACATTTGAGTATTTATTGACTAATAAGTTTGATTATTTTAGTAGACATAACAGGCTTATTTAAAATTATTTTATAAAAATTTCTTGATAAAAATTAAAATAACATTGATACACACTGAAGCAAAATAAAAAGGTTATTTTATTAATGATCTGAATATTAAAATTGACTGTAACCACCTTCACAATTGCATTTTGTCATTAGTACATTTGATAAGGATATCTTCAATGGATTTGTCATAATGTTTTTTAGCTGAGGAAATGTTTTCTCTGTAGGTGCTAATATCCCTGGTAAATAAAATCAAATTCTGCTAAATGGAAAGAAATGGAGAATATTTTTATTGAACTATTGTTTTATTTGAAGTGTGAAACTCTATCTGCAGAAATATTTTATAAATGCTGTCATTTTTAACTCCATTCCAAGTATGATGCTTGAAAATCATTTTTTAAAGTCAATATTTTAAGTAAAATATGTAATTGTCCATTTTAATTCCATGCTGATTCAGAATATAAAGGTTTTTAACCAAAATAGAATCTCTATACAAATATTTTCCTAAAACTTAAGGTATTCCAAAGTTTAATTATACGATTTAAAAGTTAAATTTGTATACTATTTACAAAGTTAACATTCTTAAGATCAGTCTTTTGCTTTGAGATACATTCTAATACCTTCCTGTTTGGAAGCAAACTTGGTTTTCAGTATTTACAGTTTTCCAAATGCTTCAAAAGCTAGTTTGTGTGTATGTGTCCTACTTTTTAAATATTTTAATTAAAGGTATACTAGTGATTTGCAAATAAAAGCAAGCTAAATTTAAAGAACTCTTTTATGAAAACATTTACTCTTTATAAGACACTTAGGCCAATTTTAAAAGTAGTTTTTTAAAGGGTAATACGCTTTTATCTCTGTGATTCGAGGACAGCTCAACTTGCACAAGTCAGTTGTGTGACAAGCCCAGCAGTAGCATTATGCCCAACAGTGCAACACTGAGAGTTTTCCACTAACGTCTAACACAAGGCAAAGAAGCTCACTTTAACCACTTTTATTCAACATAGTACTAAAGTCCTCGCTGGAGCCATTAGGCAATGAAAAAAAATTGCACATATGTTGGAATACTTAACATTGTCCCTTAAGTCACTGAGGCTCTTTTAGTCTGTTTTCTCTCTGTGCTTAATTTGGGATAATTTCTGTTGCTATACCTTCAAGTTCATGGACTTTTCTCTTTTGCAGTATCTAATCTGTTGTTAATCTCATTCAGTAACTTTTTTATTTCATAGATTTCATTTATTATCTCTAGATATTAAAGGTGGGTCTTTAAAAATATTTTTTATTTCTCTCATTATACATATGTTTTTCTCTATCTTCTAAAATGTAACAGGGTACATTTATAATACCAATTTTAACATCCTTTTCTAATAATTCCATTTGCTTGGTCATTTCTGGCTGAGCATCTAGGGATCCATATTTCCCTGGTGAGGGTTATAATATATTGTTTTCCTGCATGCCTCCCCAGTTTTTCACTGGATACAAGACATTATGAATTTTACATAGCTGAATGTTGGATTGTTTTTTTTTCTCTTTGCTAGTAGTATTTGATTTTTTTGTTGTGGCAGACAGTTAGTTATTTGAGTTCAGTGTGATCCTTTTGAGACTTGCTTTTAAATTCTTTAGGATGGGTCCAGAGTACATTTTAGTCCAAAACTAATTGAGCTTTGAGGATTCTACTGATGCCCCTATAATAAAGGAAGCCATTCCCTGTGACCTGGGAGGAGCACAACTTATTCATTCGGTGAACTCTGCAAATTATTCTGCTTACTTCTTTCCAGTGGTTCTTCTCTTAGCCTCAGCTAGTTTTGTCCCAGTGTGTGTGTGTGTGTGTGTGTGTGTGTGTGTGTGTGTGTGTGTATACTCTCACACACACATATACAACAGTACTCAGGTTTGTGGAGGCCACTCTCAGAATACTGAGTTCTCTAAAAAGATTTTCCTTCTCCAATACTTTGTCCCATTATTTCTAGTTGCTTCAACTTCCATGAACAATCGTCTTTGTCTCCTCCACACAATGCTGGTTTCTGTTTGGGTTTCATCTCTCTGTCCTACAGCCTGGAAACTGCCTCCAGGCCACACAATAACCTGAATCAATTGTAGAACTCATTTCGTGTCCCTTCTCTCAGGCATCGTAGTCACTTACGCTCATTGTCTGGTATCTGAGAACAGCTGGCTAGTATATTTTGTCCAGTTTTCTAGTTGTTTAAGGCAGGAGGGTAAATCCATTTTCTGTAACTACATCATTGCCATAATGGAATTCCTTCCCTTCCTTTTATACAAGAAATATCTTTTTTTTTTCCATTTTAGAGGGCTTGTCTTCTATTTTCTCTTTCAAGAATTTTTCTGGTATAATTTTTTAAGTTTATACAAAGTTTTTAACATCACATTTTTTCCAGAATCACCCTTTTTAATATGTCCACCTTGTCAAGGAATTTGGCATATTATTAACAAATTAGACTTGGTTCACTCTCTAAAATGTGCCCATGTTGGGAACCCAGAAGTTAAGTTGAATTATGACTGGATTTTGTTTTTCATTGTGTCAGAGAAATGTAGCATGGTTTTGTATCTAAAAAGGCAAAAAACTGTAATGCTATCACCCAGATAAATGAGAACAATGTTTGAAGAAATATTATCTGTCTTATATATTTTTCAGTAAATTTCACAGTTTGAAATAGTCACCAGACAGAAAGCATTCCCTAGTGTCTTGTTTTTACAGGTATGATGAGTATTTAACCTTATTCAGATTCAGGCTTTATCAACTGTAAACCTACTATTTTCTTTACTTGTTTATAGGAAAAAACAAATCCAGTCCCTATCTGTACAGTATCAACTTAAAAAATAATAGAATTCTCTGAGCTGTTCCATTTAATAATTTATAAAGGAGGAAATATTTTGGGTGGTAAATATTCCATGCCACTCTGAACAAGGAAGCAATTAGCTAATACTTGTAGTGGTTTATTTTATATTGAGAATAAGTGGCTGAGTCATTTTAAGGTAGATAGAAATTTTGCTAAATTAAATTGCCATCTGAAAAATTTATAATCTATGCAATTCAGTCCAAACAAGGCTGCTGTGTGATTTTGGCAATTTTGAGTTTTAAAAGGAGAGTACATTTCATTATTTACTCTTGTTCCTTTCCTTTGGTTTCCTAGGCATTCATGTTTATTTCTAGAGCCCTGGAAAATTAATATTAATGTTTTTAGATAAGATATTCATAACACCAAAATAGCATATGAGTTAAGAAGAGCATTTAGCTCAGCTGGACACATAAACATGTCTAATCATTGTGCCAAATATGTTCGTATTTATTCATAAAAATTAAACCATGTCTTTATAATAGTTACAGTCAATATAAAAGGGTGAGAAAAGGGAGAGAGGACTGGTGATTCCAAGAGATGTGAAAAGTTTAATTTTTGCCTTGATTTGAAAAAAGCTACAACAAACTCCATTGTATTCAATTGTTTAGAAGGTCAAAAAGAGTAAAAGGAGAAATGAAGGCCTTCAAATGAGGTATGACACTTGAGTAGGCAGATGTGAATAAGGTGCCTAGAGATGAACAGCAAGGAGCACTTTGAATATATCAGGAATATCACTGTTAATAACCACAGTATAGAAGATTATGGACATGAAAGAGACCAACTCCTGATTAAATTTCAAGTGGGGGTGAGCACTGTCAGTAAGGATTTACAGTTCTTTGAGGTGTCTGTGGTCTTTGCAACAAATATGTCACAGGTAGTTCTTTGATGGTTGTCTCAAGAGTAGGTGTTCTTTTGACAACTTAATAAGACTGTCTAAGTGTTTATTGGGTATCTACTCTGAGTCAGAATGCCATATTCAAAGCACAATCATAATAAGACATAATTATTGATATCCATAAAATTCTATCTATCAGAATGTTCATGGAGCATTATGTTATATAATCAAGATAATTTAACTACCCAAACTTAAATGAAGTATTAATAATATAATGTTTAATAACAATAAAATGTATTAGATATAAATTATGTTACTTACAAATTAATATGTAAATATAAATATATTAGCCCTGGCTGGTATAGCTCAGTGCATTGAGCATGGACCTGTGAACCAAAGGGTCATTGGTTTGATTCCCAGTCAGGGCACATGCCTGGGTTGCAGGCCAGGTTCCCAGTGAGGGGTACGTGAAAGGCAACCACACATTGATGTTTTTCTCCCTCTCTTTGTCCCTTCCCCCTCTCTAAAAATAAATGAGTAAAATCTTTAAAAACATATAAATGTATTAATATACTGTTTTAAGGTATAATCTAATAACACATTGTTATTCAAGCAACAAAATATTTTATAGAACATTTATTAACATTGCCTATATGGTATTAAATTACCACTTCATTTGACTCTCACTGATACTAAAGGGAAGGGTAGGATATTATTTCAATCTTGTTCTGTGAAAAAAATATGTGACAAAGATTTTTCTGAGAGAAATAATAGCTAGTGATTAGATAGTCTCATTTTTTTCTATTTACATAAATTTCCACTATCAAAACTTTTTTTAAAAAAGAGACTATTAAAATAGCTGCTGAATTGAGTTTTCAAAAGATAAAAATTTTTGTTATGTGACTGTAATTAGCAGCCCAGAAATGAACCAGTCTAAATTTCTAGATGGGAGAGAAATCTAATTTGCATTATTCTTTTCTACTGAATATTGATTGGAAGTTTTTGTGCAAGTTCTCAGCACTCTGGGGGTTGCAGAGGAAGATTTTAACTTCTCATTTACTCAGAACCTTCCTCCATTAGGGTTAAAATGTTTCAAGTTGCTCTCTGATATAACATTATTAGTGACTTTATTTTCCTCTTTTTTCTTTGATTTTTTTCCTTCTCTCCTCCTGTTCCTAATGACTTTTAAATGCTATAGTTTGGTTTTCCCTGAAAAAGAGTAACTTTCAGGGAAGTGGTAATATTAGAAAGTCTACTTTCTGCTAAAGAAACAAGAAGGATGCAATTTTGCGTTCATCTCAGCTGGAGTTTGAAATATTACTTTATATTTAGTGTACATAGAGAGAATTTGATCTGAACACCATTGGAGAGACTATGTGGCAAAACTCTGGGTATTTTCTATCATCATTCCATCTCACAAATTAGCTTAGTTCTATCAGAGTTTTGAGAACATTATGAAAAAGTGTGGATTATATATTATGTACAACTCATTTCATTAGATGTTCTCTAAAAATCGCTGTGATAATGAGTATGTTGAACCAGATGTCAAGCATGTGTTCTAGTTACACAGCTAGTGAGTTCAAAACTGGGGTTTGAACTCAAGTTATGGGATTACAGGGCATATTTTCCCCATAACATAAGCTGATGGGGTCACTGGCAAGCAGTGTCTGTGGCGTTATGAATGAAACGAGATAAATTCACACAGACTACTGAGTCCTGTGGGGGAAAAGGGACGGCAGAGCCACTCTCTCAAGGGGGGAGTGCCTCGAAGTGCCTCGGCCAGTCTCTCAAGAGGACAGCAGGCCGACCCTTGCCTTGACAAGCTTTTATTGCCTTTCTGGGCACAATACATTGAGGACAATCCTCATTTACTATGCACAGGTTTGCTTTAGGTGGTTACCTTTTACAGAAAACAAAGGAGAGGATGCTGCTAATCACATCACAGAAGAACGATATTTGCAAATGCAAAGGGAAAAGTGGTTGAACTGGTTACACTCCTCCTTGGAAGGCTTAGCATAGATTTTAGGAAGTTACCTTAAACACACGCAGTAAACGTTTGCTGCCTCAATTCAGGGTGAGGGAGTTTTAGCAAAAAGCAAGTCTAATAAGCAGTCTAGGTACAATGCAGGTCTGATTCCCCATGGGAGAACCTATCCGTGGTGTGGGTCCTGTGTACCAGACTTCACTTTCCACTGGCGTTTCTGAGTGGGGCATGGGCCCACACCACACAGAACGGTCTCCTATAATAAGCCTTGAGTCTTATTAAAAGGTATATTTTTCATTATCTTCGATTACCTTTATTAGTTTAATCAAATTAGAAATTTAAGTTTCTTTTCTAATTTAATTGAGGAACCTCTCTCCATAGCTAAAGGTTCATTTTCTGTCACATTAATGCAAGATTCTAGCTTTATTACAATGTGACGTGTCAATTCAGCAATAAATAAAACACTTTGAAAGTAAAGAGTTATCTAGGACTATATAAAAATGTAAAGACAGATTTTGTGTAATCCTTTAAAGAGATTAAAAATGAAATCAGTCCAGATTCTACCCTATTATAACATCACAGTGAATGAATCTTTTTTTCTTTTTAATTTTCATTAGGATTTTCTTCTTGGGGCTAGTTTAAGTTCAATAAATTATGTAAATATTGTCTCAAGAGTTTCTTTCGTGCATCAAGGATTCTGGTATACAGGAAAAACAAAACAAAACAACAAAACCACGTTTCTTTTTAGTTAGTTCAACAGGCTCCAAAATTGAACAGCGAAATTCACTTTTCCGTGAAAGTGGCTGGACAACCCAGAATCATTCAGGCCAAATACCTTCCCTTACAAGACAGAGAGATTGTTCTTTAGTATTTTGCTCAATTCTCTAAAGCTATACTTCTTTTCTATAGGGTAGTAGAGACATTAGCTGGGAATATTGGCATAAAAACATAACCTGCCTGTATTACTAGCCCCAGATGCAGCCTTTTGGCAGCTCTTAAGAGGCATTAGTTGGTTGAAATACCCTCCTTGCTTCTGAGGCGATGTTGACATCTAAACCCCATAGCAGAGTTCCCCTTCTTTCCTACTCCTGAAAAAATGTTGTGTCTTATTTATGTGATTCGTTAGGGCTGGTCTCAGGAGTAGTCTCCAATTCTCCCTCTGGACAGCCCAAATAGGTAACCAGTTTGGAGAGCCGTTCTTGGAATATGGTTCTACTAATGTTTGCAAAGGCAAAAGCTGATGTATTTGTACTAAGAATCATCCAATATGAATCTTCACAAAGAGAAGGGAACTTAGATTTATTTTCGTTTGCTATGTACCATGCAGTGTTCTAAGGTCCTCACCATATTATTTTCTTGAATATTTGTAATTATTTAGCATGGTAGATATTTTTCTCCCCATTTTGTACTTGAAAAGCTGAGGTACAGAAAGAAAAAATAAATTTTGTAGTGGTGTGTAGGTCTATGAAATGGCAGAAAAACTTTCCAAAGCGATGCCTAATAACTAAACGCTGCTCTACCAGGTTGCACAGGAGAGAGACCCATTTTCCCGAGTCCTCAGTGGAGCATTGCCAGAATTCTGTCCCTGCCACTGGGCAGCTCATCGGGAACTGCCATCCCTGTCATTTTGCAAAGGGATTTTCTTTGAGAACATAAATCCCTGGTATAAAGTTTTTTTTTTTTTTTGTTCACATAGCATGTCTACCTGTGAACTATGTAATGTGGTTGCTTTCAAATGGTAGAAATAGACCGCCAATATCAGCATCTCCTGAGAATTTATTACAGATGCGCATTCTCAGGCCCCTCCCACCAAATATGCTGATTAGAGCTGGGTGTGGGGCCCAGCAGTTTGTGTTTTCACAGGCCCTCCAGCTGATGATCCTGTTACACATGAGCATTAGGGAACCACTGACCTAATTATTAGCTTAGCAGAAAATCACTCATCTCCCTAAAGTTCTGAATCTCTTGTTTTAGTGTGATTTATTTTTCTTATGCTGAAGTCAAGTATGCAATATTCCTTAGGGTTTGGGATTGAGTTTTTTACTACCCATATAAAGTAGATTAGAGATCAGAATCTTTTCTTCAGAAAAGTGGGGAGGGAACTTGAAAAACATCTGTTTGTAAGCTTGTACATAAAAAAGAGCTCCATCCATGGCAAGTGCTCTCTCTGTCTATCTCTCTTTCTCTTAGTCTTTCTCTCTCTCTCTCTCTCTCTCTATATATATATATATATATACATATATATATGTATATATATATATATTTCCACACACACACACACACATACACAAAAAATGGGGCAAAGTAGACTTACAGTTATATAGAAAACAATATGACACAATAATTAATAAGTGAAACAACAATAAACTCTGTTTCATGTACTCCCAAATGTAAACTTGCTTTTGCCACACCTTGTATATATACGGATGCATATATACATGTAAGTATTGAGATAATAAAGGGCAGACAAACAATACCGTCAAGACAAATCACATTTTTTTTTGTGTGTGTGACAACTATACGGTAGCAAGAAAGAAAGAAGACAAAAGGCTAGATTAGAAATACTGGAGAACAAAACACATCGGATAGAATTTGACACATTAGCTCATTTTTCTCTCCTTTTAATTTAGAAAATGCTTTGAAAAAGAACAAAGCACCCTTATTTTTATTTAAAAAGAAAAACATCTTAGGCATCACCCAATGATGGATCCAAAGAGAAGTAGGAGAAAAAGTGTAAGAAACTGTGAATGTTTCACTTCCTGTGTTTCACAGGAGCTGCATCTAGAATTGTAAACCATGATCCTTTGGTGTTTTTTCCCCCATTTGTTACATTGCACAATTTGTTACATTGTTACAATATAGACTCCTAGAGTCTATATTGACTCTAGGACCAGCATTTTTGAGGGGAGTTTCTTTCATTGATTCAACAAGTATCTACTGAGTTTCTATTTTATGCCAAGCCTTGTGGGGACAAAAGAAGAAAAATAGGCAAGACACAGTTCAGAATCATTTAGGAAAAAAAGGCATCTACTAAAGCATCCCACTAAAACAAGTGACCTAAAATTACAGTACTACTGAAGAATATAGGATGTTTTGAAATTATATAGCTGAGGCTGCTAGCATGTATTGAGTTTTCAGGTTATAATTTGAAATACGAGGAGGAATTGGCCAAGTGAAGAGCAAGGAAAAAGCCCTAGAGCTGAGAGAATACCTCAAGCAAGTCCCTTGACTGGGAACAGAGCTTATTGTATTGAAAAATAAACAAGGAATGCTACAGGAAGGTGAAGTGAGTGACAGTGACCATGACACCAATAAAGCTGAATAAGAGACAGATTATACAAATGTGCAGATGATGTATCAGAACAAAGAATGTTTTATTGAAATGCTGTAGCCTTTTCCTATAATCCCGGCAACATCACATTACTCCGTTTTGCACAAAGACTCCTCTGAACATTCCTAGGAAAAGATGAACTCGGATCTCCGGTGAGTTGATAGGAAGTGAAACACTAAGGTGTGTTTGCATAGGGTGATGGTGAGGCTCCTTCTGCCGCCCTGCAGTTCAGAACACAGCTCCAAGTTGAGTGCCTTTCCACCTGTGTATAATTTAGACTGGTTGTTTATATTAGCAGTTAAGTGCAAATAACAGCAACCCAGAAGTCTTTGTTTTCTAGCCCTAAATGGAACCAGGAAATTCTATCTAAAAGTGCTATTAATTTTTTTTCATGTCTGCTTTATTCTGAAGTCTCACATCCACTAGCTCAGAAGGGTGATGCATGAAAATGAAGGGAAATGTGACACGGCTATTGTGGCTTTCTTCCCACATTCGGTCACTCCAGTTAAAGTAGAGAAAACTATGTTCCAGAGGGGAGTACAGTGAATCCAGGGAGATCCAGGATCTGAATGGCTGTCTTCTAGTTCCTAGTGAGTGATATCTGTGATCATACATTATTTTCTATGCTAAACGGCATATGGAGACAAAATTCTCACCTCAGTAAAAACAATAACAATATAAAAGAGGAACACTGTGACTAGAAAATTTCATTTGGCTAGCAATTTACATCAATAAAGTAATTGATTTTTTGTTCTTTTTCTATAAAACACGGATGGAATGATATTCAGCAGGAAACATGAAAGCCAAATCTAGGGGTGCAGTATTTAAGGGGGGTGGATGGGAATAGAAAATATACAATTAAAAATAAATTAAAAAAAGAATGTTACATAGATATAAAAATAAAGATATAAATTATATAAAACTGTAAAAAATATGTATCAGCAAGAATAGACAAGAGAAAAAGATGAAGCTGTACAATGACACTTTCATATGTTCATTTTAAGTAAAATGTAAAAAAGGAGGCAAAAATTCCGAGATACAAAACAAAGAAAAAATAGGAGGGATGCACGTGGACTTCAGTGATGCTTCCACAGAGAGAAGGAGGGACTCCTGTTGGGAAGAGCTCTGAGGGAAAATTCAACTGGGTCAATATTTCATTTCCCCAAAAGTATCTGAAGCCAAGATCATAGAATGTTAACCTTTGTTGATTTGTGTAGGTAGATAAATGGCATATGTTTATTACATTTGTCTTTGAAACTTTCATTTCATGTGCAATAATTTCTAATGTTTGAAAAGGAGAGGGTGGCGCGGGCCCCAAGGCAAGGAACAGAAATGAAGTTGTCATTGTGTTAGAGGTTTGCAGTGGGGTTTAGAGCTCCACAGATGTGCGTACCTCCCAGTTTTACTTGGAATGAATGGACATGATTTGAAGCAATACGGAACTTAGAGGCTTATGTGGCATGTGTCTTGTTTGAGTGAATGCCTGGGTTATGTTGCATTTTCCCCCTAATATTGAGACATGTTAAGGCTGAAATCTCTTAGGGATTTGGTTGTTGAATAGTCTTACTTATTCTATCTCAACAAATTATATGCTTACTTGTATTTGGAGCTGTTTAATCATAGTTCCAGAAGAAAAAAAACATAAATTTCTGGAGCGTTTTATCGTAGTCAGTGGACCCATGGCCAGCTTTGTTTAGCAGAGCCCATGAAAAATCTTGGCTCATCCTGACTTCTGAATGGATAAGGGAGACAACAGTTGCCCTGAACAATTTTAATTTGTGCTTCGAACTCCATCAAGGACATGAAATCACTCTGCAGTCCCTACCCTTCCACTCCCAGGGACATGCCTCTGAATACCCTGCTTACTTCTGCAACCCACCATGTTGAGATTGTTCCAGCCCAGAGCCGCCAGTCAATGACTGTTGTTCACGGATGTGCTGATATCCGTGATGTTGACTCAAGCAGCCAATGTGATGTTATTGCCAGCAGCTTCACCTTGGTGACATTGACCCCATTTGCTGGTAAGTAGTTACTTTGTAGACTTCAGGGTGTTTAAGATTTAAAGGGCTTTTAGATCTAAAATTCTCAACTACTGAATTATCACGAAGCTTAAAACAATATGTTCCTCCAGTGTCTATGCCTAAAGAGAGGCTGGCAAGAAGTAATGACTTTTCACAAACTTCCCTTGAGAACTGGAGCAGGTCTAGCCAGGCCTAAAGCGATAATGAACAACCTAACCTTCAGCTACTCATTGTGTGACAGAGTATATTCCAGAAGTGAGTCTGAGATGGTAATTAACAGCCATGATGTGCAACTAAAACAGGTTCTTTTTTTAAAGATGAAATCGTACCGTGAAATAAAGGGTCCTCTTTAAAGAGAGAGAAAAAAGTCACAGAAAGACAACAGAGGATTTTATAATTGTGCAATCTCAGTTTTTCACACATCATGTTTTGTACCTCAAATGTGATTCTTCACTGTTGTCTCCCTTGTGCTATTTAGGTCCAGCGTAGCCTCCGGGCTGGTACCAATCTTCATAAGAGCATTCCCCATAAGACCCATGTTATGTAGGTTGTTAGTACACAGCAGGGGCCAATGAAAGGATTGGCAATATGAATGAAAACACTGTGAGTACGGGGCTGGGGAGGGTGAGCAGTAACCGAGTGGCTCAGGGCATGTGAGCCCGATACCCTTGAGACAGTCCGTCCACAAACTAATCTGTGGAGAAAGAGAAGGGCTTCCCTTTTGAGAGGTTTAATTTGAGGGTATGGTGTCATATCCAAAGAGGGAGGACTGGAGATTGTGACTGTGGTGAGATCATCCCAGGTGATTAAGGTATGAAAGTAAACATCTGCAAGGGGATGAGAGTTAGGAGCAATATTTTGATAATTAAGACACATGGGTTTTGGAGTCAGATTCATTGTACAGCTTTGAGCCTATTTTTGAACCTCTCTTATCCTTTCTTCTTTTCTATTAAATGGGGAAAATAGGACAATAGTGAAGATCAAGTGAAGTAATACATCAATAATGTGTCTATAATCACTCATCAGAGTGCCTGGTCCTTAGTAAGTGAAGAATAAAGGTTATATATTATGAAATGAATGAAAATACCCATTAAGTGCCTACTATGTTCCAGGAGCTGGAGAGAAATCAGTAAACAAGACTGTCATTGTCAATGTGCATGTGGAATTTGGAAGAGTTATATCCTGGCAAATCCTTAGAAAGGTGGCATTGAGAAGTACTTTTCTCTATGTCCCTCTAGCAGATGCTGCCGCTGCCCTGCACATCCCCTTACTCCCTCCTTCCTCGCTAGTGAAGGAGTTTAACTCTGAACACCTATGACTCTCTGTGCCTGAGAACTATATTTTTTTCTGGCCAAGAAAAACACCACAGATCGCCATCTATGACAAGTCAGAAATTCCAGACAGTTAATGCCCCATTAAGCATCCTCCATCTCTCCTTTGGGAGAATTGTAAGGTGTGTTCTACTTTTTCTCCTAGATTTCCACAGTGGGTTGAGGTGCATTTATCCAAAGCCTGAGGGTTTGAAAACATGTTCTTTATTGGCTTCCTTCCCTGCTTTCCTTCACCCCCTGCTTATGTTTTCAGGCATCTCCTCCAAAATTACTACTGATACCTAAGTCCTTATCCCACAGTCTGCTTCTTAGGGATCCTAAGCAAAACAACCAGAGACCAGACAAAATGCCCACAGTCAAGGCCACTGGGCATGGTATTCATCGACAAACACGGGACTAGTCATTTCACTTGACTTCAGTTATTATTCATAAAAACCATGCAACCTAGTAGTTGTACCCCATTTTGTAGATTACAAAATGTAGGGTGAGGTCACCAGTAACTTGCTACAGTGACTCTGACTCATCAGTGATCAGTGGTTATTCAAACCCCATTGAGACTGCAGTTTCCATACTCTTTCCTCTCCACTGAGTTGCTCAACTTTGAACTTTGAAGGCAAGCATCCCATGAAGATTAATTAAGTCGGTAAATAATAATCTGACTGTGTATTAGTCTCTGGTAATTATTTTTTGTTTAATATCTTGCACTTGTGTTTGGCTTGGCTGAAATGAAGTATTTATGCATTTTAAAATAATCTTCCTGTAAGGCATCATTTTTGCAGGCAAATCAGCAGCAAGCCACTCATGCGTGTGTGTGTGAATATAGCGGTAGCTAGAGAAGTAGATATAGATATTATAGGGGATTAAAAGTAATTTTTTCTGAGCTCTTAGCTGAAACTCCAGTAATAAAAAACAGATAAACAAGGGAAAAACAAACAAGAAGTTGATTAACATGTATACCTCATACATACATGGGAAAAATGAGCAGCTCCCCGAGCTGCTGAGAAGGTGGGCATGTTGATAAGGAAAGGGAGGGGGATGTCAGCCTTTCAGGGGAGAAGAAATGGCTTTTAGGGAAGATGAATGGAGGCTGAGAATAGATGGGAGGTATGATAGCTTGCGACTGAGTGCGTCTGGGTGTGGTGTAGACTTCTAGTCTCTGTTCCTATGACGAGAATCAATCCTTCCTGGTTGATGAAACTCCCAGAAAAGAAATTTATGATTGGATGTCTTTTGAAGGACCTGTCTTTAAGGCAGATAAGGAGAGTTCCGAGACAACTGTTTTCCACGTGCCCACGGATCAAAATGGCACATTTTGGGGTGGCATGTTCTGCTGCGCTTCAATATCAACATCTCTCTCTCTCTCTTCCTCCCTACCTATCTGAATGCAGGTGCCACTTTTTGGAAGGAAGTTTCGGATACAGCTATTCTCTGCCCTAATTTTCTCATTAGCTTAAAGGCCTTTGTAATCGTCACTGCCAGCTTGTATTCAGTTAATTTAAATCTCTTTTAAGCCCAGTATGGTTTTCTTCAGATAGCTCAGCAATGATGTTATGTGGGGTTGTTTTCCCCCTGCAACCTCTGCAAAGCAGCCCTACTGGCTTGCTCTTTCTGCTCTGTCTCAGATCGGGTTTGTGTCCCCTGGAGTTTGAGCCACACTCCACAGGAGGGAGTCTAAGACAGAATGTCGCTGCTTCCTTCTAATGGGTATCATCTGAATTGCAAAGCACTGGCTTATGGCCCCATTTATAACTCCAGTTTTAGAAACTGCTTTTTATGACTATGAAAGACTTTTTCAAAGGATGCAGTAAAAGGGATGACGATGTTAACAAAAAATTGGGAAACCTGTGTTAGGCAACTTGGAGATGTGATACTTGCATGAACTTGAACCTTTGACAGTGGAGTCCTCCTGCCACTCAGTTAACACAGAACTGTATCATGGGATTCATTTTTGCTGAACAGACAGAGGTCACATGGGGTAGTGAGAATTATGGGGTCTTTTGAGTGAAACGGATCTAAACTCAAAGACTGACTCTATAAGAAGTGGCACTTCTGGTACATAGCAGATGCTCAAATATGTTTGCCTAAGTCCTGTTTTCTAACTTAAGTTTTGCAAGCCTCAGTTTCTGCATCTGTAGATTGGACATAATACCTACTTGATTGGGTTGTTGTGAGCACTAAATAAACCCACATCTGAAAATATTAGAGCCGCACCTGGCATTAAGTACAATAGATAATTAGGTAGTGGGCACATATTCATCTGTAATTCCACTTGGACATCTAATTAGACCTCATTTATCCACCCTTCTCTAACCCCTGTATCAATTTACCAACTACTCGTTCTTTATGTTCATTGCTCCAGCTGCATGATGTACTCATTAATATCTTAACACCTTTACTTATGATGTGTCTCCATTAAAATGTCTTTTTTCCCCGTTCTATTTTGGCCACTTACATCTTACTTATCATTTGAGAATAATTTCAGTTGTCACTTTCTGTGTGAAGACTTCCCCTGTAACTCCCATGTTTTTTTCTCTGATCTGTTTCACTTATTATGCACACAATTTAATTAAGGATATTCTTATATTTTATCTTTACTATCCTAGGTCTATTTCTTGTATGTAAATCTCTCCTCAAAGAGATTGCAGATTCTTTGGGGAACATAACCATCTATTAACATCTTTCTGTAGAATGACTTCCAAAGATATGTAATATTTGTTCAAGTAGTATGATGTTATTTAATTCAAATGTAAATAATATTCTAATTAGTTACCTGCTTCTGGTCTCTTTTCAATCTGACACCTTTTTCAAGGGCATCACTACAAGGCTGTTCTAAACGAGACTCTTGTTGTTGCCATCCATCCAATTTACAAACTTCTGATGATTCTCCAAAACATTCAGAGCACACATCAAACTTTGAGGCCACACACTTAAAATACCCTACAACCTTGACCTTATCTATCTCTCTAAATTTTTTAACTATTACTTTCCTAGGCAGTGGACTTTCTTGTGCTCAACTAATACAATGCATTGCCTTACTTATATGCCTTTGTTCATATGTCAACTACCTACACAAATTTCTTCTCCCCATTTTCCAAGTATCTAATTCCTGTCTATTACTATGAAGCATTGCCATATGCTCCTGCCCACATATTTTGTAAAGCCTATAAGAATGTCTTTACAACTCATTTGACACTTAAGATCATTACTACCATCATCTTGAGTCTCAAGACATATTCATTGAGTGCTAATTTGTGCAAGAAACTAATAAAAACTTTGAGTTGTCTCATTTAATTGTACTTCCTGTCCTGTCCTGTACCTATGAGCCTTGTATTTAAACTTGACTTTAGGGTTCTTGAAGTCATGGTCATATTTTACATTCTCAGATTTACCAACCGTTGAACATGTCTTAGGTTCTTAATTGCGTATCGCTGTTGTTATTAGTGATCACATATTCATATTTATTTAATGGCTGTTCATTAATTGAAAACATTTATGGACCCCCTCCCAAGCAATAAGCTCATTTATGTGTAGCGAGGTGATGAAATGCCTTAAGGAAAATCAAATTATGGTCATTGAAATTCTTGTCACAGGACTTCTTGTCTAGTTCCTTCATATGTGCATGTAGTCAGCAAGTACAGTATATTTGGTATTTGCGATGCAGAGTGCTTACATGTTAGGGACACAATACTAAATAAAATCAGTCAAGAATATGTGTGTAAATAGTTACAAATAGCTATAATGCCAGTTTGTAATGTTGGTCAACTGAGATTTAAAAAGGCAAAGAAAGTATGACCTAGTACATTTGAAGGGAAATAGGAGAGATTTGGAACACTCTCTAAAACTGAAGATCAGTGAGCAGAAACATGGAATCCAAAATTACTTAGGTTAAGAAGATAGTTTAGATAAAAATATATAAAGGAAAAAAGACTTGGCAGGCCATGATACAATTGGTGATATTATCTCCAAATATGTCACTTTGATATAAAAATTAGTTTGAACTAAAGGCACTTTCAAAGAAAAGGAGATGGAAGAAGGGCACCCTGACCTTTCCCTTTTTCTTCTTGAAAGCAGGGGAAAAAAAACTAATGTGAATATTTTTTTAATTTAACTTATTTTATTGTTCAATTACAGTTGTCCATACTAATATGAATATTAACCAGGATGTAAATAACATTCTTATCCTCAAGGACAGGAAGTTGTAGGCCAGAGAAATCTGTATTTACAGACCTTGTTAAAATAATTCTTATCTTCCTTTAGCCTCCCCACACTTGCTACTTACTCTTTATTCAATCTAGTATAAAATGTTTGTAGGTTTTGCCAATTCTTTGGGTCTGCATTTCCTTACGAGGGCTATTGTACCACATAGAACTTATGTTAGATAAATCTGTATGCTTTACTCTTATTAATTTGTCTTATGTTCATTTAATTCTCAGCCTTGCCAGAGACTGTAAGATGTTAGAGAAAAACTTTTGCCTTCCCTAGAGTGAAGAACTGAAGAGGAAAAAAATATTTGTGATTAGATCATAGATAAGAGAAAAAGAGAGGTGTAAGTCCAGAGAAGTTACTTGAAATTATTTTGTAGAAGGTCTTTTAGGCAGAAAGAAAGTATGGATTTTTATATTGGAGAAGTAACATTTTTAGATGTGTACTTTAGAAAGATAATACCTTATACTCTTCATTGTGAATGTGAATGTTTCCATTACAAAATTTTATTTGGGCAGAGGTTTGTTCAACTAATGCCTTGGATTATTTACCTAATTATAAATACAATTTTAGAATATTCAGAAGCATAATCAACATTCCTCTTGTGCCTGTTTGGTGTAAATTTGGCATTATTAGCTATGTTTCTCTCCTTAAGAATCATTTTGCTTCATATGTAGCATCAACAATGCACTTTTTAAGACTCACTTTTTATGATCAAGATTCCTTTAGTAGTTTTCTTTTTATCACAGATGAGAGGTCCAGAATTTAAATTGCTAGCTGGGAGCAGTAGGCCATTTGGCCTAATGTGTAGAGGAACTTCAATTCTCTAAAACCATATAGTAAAGCCCAAAGGAAGATTTTGGTTATTTTTTAACAACAAAAAAACCAACCCATATTTGTATCCCAAATCCTTTATAACTTGGATATATCAGAATACACTTTTGGATAGAGTTCAAAACAGTATCTATTTTCTGTGAGTCTGCAGACCAAGCTGTATGTTGTTAAAGTGTCGCAGGTGGGCACAGGTAACCAGGTTCTTAGTGACTGCGCACAATGAATTGAACGGAACACACAGAGAGTTTATAGCAGAAAGAGAGAGAACAGATTTATTTATTAAGTGATAGTACATTCCACAAAACATGGGAATGGGCCAAGGCCAAGCAGAGATTGATCCTCAAAGGTTAGAAGGATTCTATTCTTACAGGGCAGATATTTCTTGGCTAGTTTTGGCAAGCTCTTATTGTGCATGTGCAAGTAGTTATATTACATTTAAGCTACTTTGCATGCAGTCTCCCATGATTTTCCCTGATTGGCCACCTGGGCGGGAGGACCCCAAATGCTAATGTATTATAACGTTGTTATAATGAAGCAGGAGTCATGTAGCATCTTTTGCACAGGTGCAGTCATGATTCACCACTTTTCCAGAAAGCAGGGACAACTGGTCTTAGAACAGGGTCTCTGTCCTTTGTCTTAGCCCTGGGGCACCTCCAGAGTTTCTTCCCTCCTAACTATCTCCTGCCTCAAAAGTATTACTGGATTTCTCAACACGTGACATGCCATTTTGAGCCAGATAATTCTTTGTTGTGGGGGGTGGCCCTGTGCACTCTAGGATGTTTAACAGAATCCCTGGTCTCTATCCAGTAGATCTCAGTAGTACCTCCTCTCTGGTGACAACCTATAGGCTCTCCAGGTTTTAATTGTCCTTGGTGGACAAAATCACCCCTGTGTGAGAACCATTGACCTCGTGGAAAATGTTCTACTGTTTAGAGCAGCAATTTTCAACTTTTTTCATCTCTTAGCACACATAAACTAAATTACTAAAATTCTACAGCACACAAAAAATACATGTATTTTCTGCCTATCTGACAAAAATGGATATAATTTTGATTCATTCAAAGTTGTGTTGGCTGATGTCATTTTTTTATTGGACAACCTAAAGGAAAAGAGCTCATTGCCCCTGACTAAATAGTCAGGGACTGCATATTCTAAAAATTGCTGCGGCACACCTTTTGAAAATCTCTGGGTTAGAGTGTTGTATTCCATATTCATTTGAATCTTTAGGATCAAAATTTAGCAGTAATTTTGAATAAAGACACAGCCGAAGAGAGGACTGTAGGGAAGGAAAATATATTTTACTTCTGCCCTTCTAGGTTTTGTGGCTGCACCCCCTGTAACAAAAAACGGGCTAACAAATTTGTTTTATAAGGTGCATACCTCATGTATACAGGGCGCATACCCAGGAAAATGGAATAAAACTCTTTGTGATTGGCCCAAGACACCACCTTAAATATCATCTTCAGCTAAAGACAAAAGAAACTTGTTGGTTGCAGGGTGCAGGGCTGGTGGGGAGGAGGGGATTATATGCAAAGTTATCAGGAAAAGCACTTACACAAGGTTAAGGTTTGTTATGCAGATTTAAGTCTGTGCCTTCTTCAGAGATTCTTGTAATTTAGAGTCATCCTTCTCTTTCTGGTATAAAGAAGGTGCCCCTCGCATCTGTTCCCGATATAGTCTTTCCTATAAGTCAGCTGGGCAACTCTGGGACCAATGCAATTTCATTGGTCCTGCTCTCCACAGAAGGACACACCCTCGCTAGCTAATGGGGATTTCCTTTATAAATGTAAATTTCCTTTATAAAAGAGTAATGTCTATTTTTAGAGCTTCTTCTCTGCAGTTTCTTAAGAATTAATTAGCATACTTTGGGGTCCAATATTCTGCTTTTTCTTCAAGCCTAAATCAGCCTATAAGCATGAGTTCAGGAAAAATGTAAGTTATAGTGTCGCTTTAGGCCTAAATCCCTAACAGTTAAGAATCTCATCATTTTATTTTGCTTTTTGTATTTCGTCCTGGAGGGAGACCTAAATTTTATCTGTCAGTTTCTCTGATACCTGCATCATTCCACAAGATTGGAAGTGGCTTCATGTATCAACCATTTGATTAAAAAGATAGTAGTGACCTTGATCAGTATAAGAAAAAATGAGCTATGTATTAAAGGTTGTAAAAACTTCATCTGTGGCCTAGAGGAATGGAAGATGGAGTGGGAAAAAAAAAGTCTTTGATGTTCTTTAAGTTTCTCAGTGACCCAGGAATAAACCCAAACTGGTAAAATCACCAACCTTTCAGACAACAGTGTTGAAACCTAAAGTGATAAAATATTACCAATAAAAATGAACTTAAATATCATTAAAAGGGTAAAATCAACATATATATGTATATATATTTAAATTTTTCTTCCCAGACAAGTAATTATGTAAGAATTATATGACTTAAAAAGAAAAGTTAGGCCTCTGTTTCTTTTCTAAAAGTGACTTAAAACAAATTCTCCAAACTTAATGTGACCACATGCTGTGTAATTATTTTCAAATCACATACACAGCCTAGTTGGTCTCTCTTTTAAATGCAAATAAAAGTCTAAGCAAAAAGCTTCTTCATAAAAGTTCTTCCAGCAGTAGGCCATTTTTGTGGTCACTGTCATCTGGAAAAGAAAATAAATGAAAAATTGGGTTTTTGGAATCTATGGAAAGAAAAAGAGCTGGGCTGACAAACTCAGACCCTCCGAGTTGGTGTGAAGATTATTTTAAAGTGGAAATATTTGAGCTATAGAAGAGTTGGAAAAAATCTTATCTGAGAGCTTCTAGAAAATACAACTGCCAAGAACCCTCCTCCAAGAGTTTTCTGCGAATTGAGCTGCCTTGAGAACAGACTGCTCATCTTCCTTAGTAAAACAATAAACGCAATAAACTCTTCCCAATAAAAAAACCCTCAAAACCCAATAGACTCTCCCCTACTCTCCCTTTGAAGACCTAAAAATCCTCTTTTGTTAAGTTGATATGTATCCACAAACCTCTGTCTAGGGCTATTTCACAGAATACTCATTGAAGAGCAACTCACCAATGCCTAAATACTTAAAACTTCTTTTTCCTCCCATTAATCTGTCTGTTGTCAGTGAATTTGCAGACCACCTCCCGCCCCCACCTCAACTACTGGACCCAACTTGGGAGAGGAAGTTTTTCCTCCCAACAGAGTTGTCTGTGTACACTTTGATTTGTTAGTGTGGCAATGGGAAGCTTCAGGAGATTGCAATTCTGCCTACAATAAATTATCTTCACTGTGTCGGTAAAGATCTCTGAATTTTTTTTTCCCAGTATTAATTCTAGATCACCAGAGTTGAAAGATACTATTCCTCTGTTCGTGTGAAGGGAGTGGGGCTGTGACAGTTCAGTGATTGACTTGATGATGCATGACTGGGTGACGAGATTTAGAATGTACCCTGAGCTCTCCTAAATCGGAAACCAGCACAACCAGGGTTTCGGTCTAGCCAATCCAACCAGACTTAGATTGGGGAAGGGGGGCATGGAGACGTGCTGGGAACAGGGGGCTTCCTCAGAAGAGCACTATTTCCATTTTAACAAGGAAGGCATAGAATAAGACTTCCCAACCCCACTGATGATAAATTTCTGAAACCAAAAGGGATGCATGCCCTTCATTAATAGAAATAGCACAATGTATTGCTGACTTTCAGACCTCAAGACACCTGGGGTGGTCACACAATACAGGCTAATTTGAGGGATAGGAGGTACAGTGGGAAAAAAAGTTATAGTCAATTTAAATTGAAAGGTGTATCAATTTTTTAAGTATTTTGCATGAATTATTTATAATGGCTTCTGGGGAGAATTTTTATTCACTTATTCCTTTCCACTTTATTAGAGCAACACATTTTAAATAAACCCATGGAAGCTAATCCAGCCAGCTTCCTTGTGATAGAATGCTTGTAATTCATCATGCTACCTGTGTTTATGATGTTTATCTGCATGATAAGCCATGTAAGAGTAATTACCATATCAATTATTTTTTATCCAGCCCCAGTTTCTTTGACCCTTTCTTAATAAATTCTCATGCTTACAGTCACTTCAAAAGGGACAACTAAAATGTACTTTTACACTAAGTAAAACTAATGGCCCCAAATGTGTCTCAGAGTTCTTTCGCCCACCTCTTTTCCTCTGGTTAATGTGTTAGGATGTTGCAAGTTCTTTTCTCCCCCCCCCCCCACTAAAACATTTCATTTTGATTTCCCTGAGACAAAGCTGGCATGTTTGAGAGTGGGAATAGACTCCATGCCAAGTGGAATTCTGATGTGAGTTTTATGGAGTCAGGCCATGTAGAAACCTGTATGTGAGCAGGGTGGCTACAGAATATACCGTGCAACTCAGAACACTCTTTTACCAGTCCTATCACTTTTTCGTGGCTCCTCAACCAGTGGTTTTGGCCTCTTAAAAACTGGTTCATTCCAGGGGCTTAGTCCGGCAATGTTATCAATCTAACCATTGAGAGTATCAGAAACACTGGATCAAATGTTTTTCTATTTTTTTCTCCTTTGGGTTTTATAAATGAAAATAATATTGCTCCTCACTACTGAGCTAGTTTACTTTAGGAAGGAAGCCCCGTGGTCTTTTATAAGCTCTTTCCTTTTCACCAGTACAAAAGGATACTAAGAAATTAGTAGTAACATTTTCAAAAAATGCTAAAACTAGGTGACTGCAATCATTTTGCTCTTGTTAGATTTTTTTTTCTTATTGCAAAAAACTTAGCAAGAAATAGAAGAGATATTTTCTCTTCTTTTTTCCCTGAGACGTACAAAGTACTATGGGATATTAAGTCTTTTCTAAGTGCCTTATCAATATATGATAACAAAGATAAGGCACTTAGAAAAGAATTAGCTTTTTATCATCTGCAATCATCAACTCCTCAGCATTAGAAAATCTTGGAAAGAACACTAAAAGGATTTCAGTGGGGTATTTGTCAGTAAGCAGTTCTCGGTATGCCTTAATGATGGTATAATTTAAACCAATAAATGGTTGCTGCTCTGTGTTTTACCAGTGTAGGGATGGGCAGAGGAAGAATTCACTGAGCTCTTCCTCTAGATGTTCAAGATGTTCAGAACATCTTGCCTATCAGGCCGCATCTTCCCTGTTAGACAACGGGACCAATTGAACCCATATTGTACTTATATTTCCTCTTGCCTCTCATTGATTGTCTAGGGGGGAGGAAAAATAATCTTCCTTCAAGCCTTCTTGGCTCAGCACCCTGTAATAAAGACAGATTAATAAGAAAAAGCCAATAGAAGTTAATTAACATTTATGTATCTTGTATACTTGGGATACGTTCAAGGGAACATGAGTTATACATAGCGGTAGCTTAGAACTACAGCTTGTATAGCGTCTTCAGCGAAGAACAATAATTTTGCAGAGAAATCACAGAACAAAGGAAGACAGTTTTAGCTTCCAAGAATTACAGACTATGGGGAGGTAAACTAGTGGCAGATAAAACCCTATTAAAGTTAGTTATGTAGAGGCCTCTAGTGCCTTATCCAAGCTGATAGGGTCTGAGTTGTCTTCAGTGATTAACTTTTGTTCTTCCTGGTAGAGAGGGAAGGAAGGATACTTTTGAAAATTTATTTTTGGGGCTTTAATGCAAATAAGGCAAGGGCGGGGAACTTTTCTTCTATCTATTTCTTCAAAATTACCTTCAGCTCAAAAATACTCCTTGTGCCAAAGTGGCGTTATTCAGGATGGCGCGTTCTACTATCTTTTCATTGTTACCAGGGCATGGGGAGATATCTTTGAAGGGGACCCAAGTTTTGCCACCCTAAAACTACCTTTTGGAATATTGATTTTAAGTAAGTTATTAGGAAACAAAAGACTCGGAAAGAACCTTTGACCCTCCCCCTTTCCTGCCTGAGAGATTCAGATGGAAGAGTCCGTCATCTCCAGGAAGGAAATTCCAGGAGGCTTGCCTCAGCCTACTTTGAATTGTGTAGGATGGATGGGGCAGGATCTCCAGGCAGGAGCCTGGTGCTGGGTCATCCTGTGTTGGGTCCTGTTGTTTCTGGGTGGCCTGGCAGCAATTTGCCTGCCAAGTGCGTTCTGCTGTTTCACAACTACTTGCAAATTTCTCATTTTCACTTTTGAAGTCTTAAGTACCCATTCCCTTCCTTCCCTCCTTTGTCCAAAATGTTTTATATATACCCAGTCTTTCCTCACTGTCTTTGATATTTTCATGATTATGTGAATTCCCCCTGTGCACATATTAACATTTTATTTCCTCCTGTTAATCTACTATGTGTCATTCAGATTATTAGCCTGGATAGAAGAACTTAGAAGGTGGGAAGAAAAGTATTTCTTATTTTAGTCCCCAAGGTCCTCACCTAGGACAGGTGTGAAAATGCTTTTTAAAGATCTCTGATGAATTTTTATTAGATCTATAACCTATGTCTTTTCTTAAAGCATGTTCTTTGTGGAGTTCTTTTAAATGACATTCAGACGGGGTGATATATATACATGGACTTCCAGGAATAGGTCTGATTTGTTAAAATTCAACTTCCCATTTGGCAGTATGTGTGGCATAGACCAGATTATTATTACAAAATATTTGCTGCCTTTTCCTGGGGAAGGATTATGCTGCCCAAGCCCCCCTGGTGTCCAGTTTGTTTAATAAAATGTGAGTGGCAGCTTTGGGCACCAGTGTATGTGCCATCAAGGTCTAGTGCAGTGACCAGTTATGTTCCAGCTAGAGGATGCTCCGGATCAGTTCCAGAGACAGCATGCCCCAAGGTGGATGGAAGGCTTCAATAAAGAATAATTGTTTGTTGTTATAAGATACTGAGCTTTAGGGATATTTCTTACCACAACACAACCTAGTTTATGCTGAGACACTGTTCTTCGTGGAGATTTGAGGAGAAGTAAAGGCAAACTGTTATTTGGCAATGACTGTAAGTTCTTATTAGGGGTAAACTGTTAAAGTAATATGTATAATCAAAATTGGGGTGAAATGTATTTGGGATCTGGAATAAGTATTCTCCCCTTTCATATCTCTAAATTCAGCCAAAGATTAGCTTTATTTTTTATTTCTGAAGTTAAATGACTATTTGTCTATGGTTTTCCAGTTATTCCTTTTATTCTGAGCCACAGTTTGTAAACATCTTAGTGTAGAGCAGTTACAGTTATGGGAGTGTGATCGACTCGGAAAGAGAAGCAGAATGTATTTCTTCAGCGTAGTGTGCCTAGTGCATTTCAATAAAGTAGGAGCACAGGCACCAAGATTCCTTATATGAATATGAAAAAACTACTTACCAGATACACAAAGGAGGCAACCACTAAACTAAGCATGCATCTCAGTACACTGTGGCTGAAGCTCTAAGTGGTAAGATGTGAGAAGAGGTTTGCCTGCTCATAATAACAGGAACATATTCATTAGATTCTCATTTGATACTCAAGCCCCCAAAAGCTTCAGGCACGATTGAAGCCAGACTGCAGATAGCAGGAACTCTTAGTGGGCTCACAAAACAATTTGTGCTGGCTTTGTAATGGTTCAGGGCAACACGTACAGCCCTGGCCTGCGGTTACACGTTTTGTCTCGGTGGGATCGGTTCATTAGCATGGCTCTTCTTTCCATCACAGAAGGAACTTTGATTACAAATGTCAGAAGCCCATTCTCCCTAAGTTGAAATAAAAGAATTTATTGGTCATCTGTAAAGTCCATTCACAAAAATATTCAAGTTTAATGTTTCATTAATGGTTCTATTCAGGAGACTACAAGTTGTCAGAAATCATGTGCATTTTTTTCTCACATTTTCCCATCTCTGTGCTGGTTTCCTTCTCAAATCTGCTCTTCTATGGTAGGAAGGATGGCCACTGGAAACTCTAAACTTCAATCAGCCATATTATTTAAGATCCCAGAGAAGACAATATCTCTTTTCAAAAATAGGTGAAATGAGGGAGCCTCTGATTGGGTCATTGTGGGTCATGTGCTAATTGTGGCTGGAGGACACAGCACTCTGATTACTCAGGTTGGCATAACGTGCCACAAGTGTAGTAATAAGAGAGGGAAAAGGCTCAGCCACACTGTAAAGAATGGATTTTCCACAAGAAAAGGGGTCCAGTTGTGAGAAGAAGGGAGGAAGAAAACCATGTGGGGAAGACAAAAATAGTGGCTAGACCAGAACACCACTTATGTCTTCTTTGGTTGGGCAATCTGGTAGTCACAAGGAACCTGATCCTCTGAGTGGCAATTTACCTCTGTGCTCTGGAGTTCAAGATTTCACTAACAGTGGCAAAAGTTTAGTCATTGAAGCATGGGCATTTTTAATGTCATATTCTCAAATATTACAAGCTGTTGATAAGGCAAAGCTGAGTTTATTCGTTTTTTTTTTGATAAGAGAAAATATAACTTCAAAAATTTTGGTAGTCTCTCAGGGAAATTGCAGGATTGGAATTTATTGATCATTGGAGCTAAGGTATGTCTTTCAATGGGAGCATTGGGGGAAGGAAGAGAGCTTAATTAGAGCTAGGTAAGAACCATGATATTGCAATTTAGGATTTATAGGACCTACAAGGCAAGGATTTTAGGCAAAGAGGTTCAGAACAGTCTTAGGACATAACTGCCTATTGATATATTCTACTGAAGGGTCGATGGGTTACTGTCATACCAAATTTCAGTATAGTAACCATACATAAGAACTTTGATGTGATTCCTATTCTCTAAGATCTAGGAATCCCTCAAATTGAAGTGGACTCAAATCTCAATGATCATTTAGATTGATATGAAGTCAGCTTTGGTGTGGAGTCTTCCTGTAAAGTAAAAACTATAGTATCTTCAAGCTCTGAAAAATATTTTTTTGTCAGACTGGGAAAGTGTGAGTCCAGCTTTTATGGGTATAATACTATTGAAATAATACTATTTCAATAGTATTATTATATTAAGATATTATTACTATATATTTAAATAGTTAATTAAAATACAACAGGGGACTGACTGTGGGAGTAGGGTGTGGGTGGGGCAGGAGAAAACAACAGGTGAAAATTGGGACAACTGTAATAGAACAATACAAAAAAGAGTTGATGGAAATTTCTGTAAATAAGGAAGTTTCTTTAATGAACAATAACATTATGTGCCTGGGCAAGATGCTCAGAGCAGTAAAGTTATGTGGCTGAAGACAATGAAGTGCTAAAGTCATGTAAATGCAGATGCTCTGTGAGTGGAGATACTGTGTTTCTCAGCTGCATGTGGGTATAGATGGTTTTAGTTCTCAGCATCTTTTGGCTGAAAAATTGAGCTAGTATGATTCTGTAAAAATGATTCTGAAGTCACTTAAAATAATAAACATTCATTTCAGGTGCTAAAAATTTTAATTAAAAAAATAAAAATTATTTTCATTAAAAAATTAAAAGGAACTTTTGAAGGTAAAATGACTTTTAAAAAGCTTGAATAAATGTTTTCTATCACCATTCTCTCAGCTATTTTAAATGGAGATAATTTTTATATGCAAGTTTTTATTAAACTTGATGTATTCTTTATTGTTGAGAAGAGCAATTTTGAACTCACTTAGGTTTTCCTCCTTGTTTTGGGAGAGACCTCTCTCTGCTTGTTGCACTTACGGTGCTGGAGCAGCTGGTGCCCTGGAGCTTTATTCTCTGGGATTATTGGTAACACTCTCCTTCAGTTTTTCTTCCTGTCACTCCTCTGCTCTTTGGGGTGCAGGCATCCATTTAGCTCTCTTTTTTCCTATCACTTCCTTCTGCTCCACCTAATAGCATGTAATATTCCTTGACTTAAGTAGCCTGGGTTACCTAGCCTGGATTTTAAAGGGTTCAATAATTTAGGGACACAACCATTCTTGACATTGCTTATTAATCTCTTTATAGGTATGCTATATTTTCAGTGAAATTTTCAGAGGATGGAAGTATAACTACAATGTAGAACACTCCAAACCATGGTGTAAATAGAAGTAAATTTGTTGGGAATAAATTGCCTTTTATGATATTTTGATTGTCTTTCCTGTTAAGTAAGCCATCTATTATCCTTATTGTTTCTCTCTATTTTTTTCTTCCTTCTACCATGCGTTTCCCAGTTCCCAGGTCCTCTCACTCAGGTACTGGCCTGTTGGCATCTGCACAGTACCGTATCAGCAGCAGGTCCAAATGAGCAAAGGTTCAGATGCTTTCTTTTAGGGGCTATTGTTCCTGATTGGAAATTCAGCTGGAACAGAAACATTGCAATTCAGTGAGACATCAGGGAAGGTTCTGGTCCTTTCTTGTGTCTGAGGATTGCTGCCATCCACCTTCCCACAGGGGTTAGCTATACTCAGAGTGCAACACTCTTCACACCGAAGGAAATAACACCGCAGCTTTTGAGCCATAAGAGAGAAAACATTAACTACAGTGTGTGAGAGTCTCATGCAGGAAGTCATGGAGGAAAGCTTGAGCAATTTAGACTCAAGTGTCATTCAGAGTATACTTATTGCCCAAATGGAGTTTTCCCTTTCCTGGGTAAATGCACAAGCACATTACATGGAGAGAGAGAGGAGGAAGGAGGGAGAGAGAAAGACACCACTTCGTGCATGAAAATATTTTCTGCAAAGCAAAACAATGACACGATTGAATCTATAAAGAAAGTGCCTGTCAAAGCAAAATGGCATCCTGCCAAAGTCGAACAGGTAAAGAAGACTTCATTCAAGACTATTGCAACAGGAGAGAGGCCAGAACCCCTATTGGCTTAATTCTGCTGAAACAAAATGCTGAAGCATTTCTAAGAGCTGAGGTGGAGGGGATTATGGGCCATCTGTGTTCCCTGACTGGCCTTACTCATAGGAAAACTAAACTTTCCTTTACCTTCATGACAGGAGGTTTACAACTCAGAGAAAGGGACCCACCTTCCCATGGAGACTGAGAGATAGGAGTACTGTCTGCATTGATGATTATATTCAGAGAGATGGCTTCCACATCCTTGAGAAGGGTATGTCCAGTGTTGTAAAACTGGCAAGAGAAGACACACACACACACACACACACACACACACACACACACACACACACACATTTTGAAGGAACAGAGAAGGAATTTACAAGTTTTCCAAAATAAATGCTCTAAGGAAAAGGAGGTCAGTGGCTCAGAAGCAGGAAAAAGGTTGAAGTTTGGTCAAGCTGAGGAAAAGATTAAGGCCACCTTGTTACTTTCCTTGAGAATACCGCCTACATCCATTCATAAGCTTCTTCACAGATACAAAGATACCTGACTTGTCAACATTTGGGATGTGATGTGGCATCTTTAACATTTATGAGGTAGACTGATGTGTGTGGAGGTTGAGTTGAAGCTTCTGGGGTCTCTACTGCCACCAACCTGTCCTTTGTGACCTTGGCTGTTAGCTTCAATTCTTTCTTTTAGCCATTTATTCTCTTGGGTCAATCCTTGATTTTACCTTGGGGTTCTCTTCTTATAAACAAGCATATATTTGGTTATACACATAATATATGTGTACATATATTTATTATATATTTATGAATGAATGAATTTATTTCTTCTGTGAAAGAAGATCAGGAATGGCCTTCTAGACTTTAGTACTTAGGATACAAAGAAGTTCAAAGGGGCTTGGGAGGAAGGGGAACTGCTTGTCATATTGTTACTATGAATCAGGCACAGTGTTAAGATCTCTATTGTTACTGAATCACCCATTGCAATGACTCTGTGAAGTAATCATGATGATTCTCATTTAAAATACAAGTGAACCCAGAAACTTGATGTTACTTTACAAAGCCACATGGCTAGTAAGTGTTGGAGCCTGGATTCTAACACAAGGCTGTAAGAAACAGTTTCTGCCTCCATTTTTGATGCTTGACCGCTGACAACTTCGAGGCATCACCTTCTACCTTTCCTTTCCATCCCACATCTAAGCAAGTCCATGTAGAGGGGGAATCAGATTACACAGGCCCTGCCCCCAAGCAGGCACCCATGGTGGGCCCACCCCCTAATCTTAATAAACACCAAAGCCACTCATCTCTCCCTTCTCCCAAGCTGCTCCCAACAAGGTTGGGAGGAATAAACCTTTTTAAATCCTATTTGTGATGAATGATGTCATCAGTTTTGCTGTTGGAATCAGTTTTTGGTGTGGGGTTAATCTCTTCCCCTGCAGGCAGAGCAACCAGAAAACGAAGGCAGTGAAAAACAGAAAGGGGAGGTGGGGCCAATGTACACACATGTGCACACACACTTCACACTGCAGGGGCCGGGATTCTACGTGTGCCCTAGCCACAGAGCCCCCCTCCAGGCCATGCAGAATACTTGGGCAGAGAAAAAGGGAGGGGGGGATCTTTGAAATAGCTCCTTTTCAAACATAATTTGCACCAATTCTGTGTGTTTCAATTTGATGCATCTTCTTTTCCATATACTTTTGGTTTTTACAATTATAAATGGTAGTCATGTGAGATAGTGTGAATGAACTAAAGTAAACTTCACTGCAATTATGACCCTTTAAGTGGTTCAAGGCCTTTCCTTATTCTGAGTTCTGTCATTATGAATATAATGATTTTTAAAAATAGAGCAACTATTGCTGAGCCAGAAGACAAACGGTATGTTGCAATAGCAAAGGCAGACCATCTTATGCATCTTCTGAAAGATTTAGTCAAAGAATTGTTCTTGTGGGAAGTGAACATGTGTTTTACTTAGCTTCCTCTTCTCCAATTCTCTGATAACAGCACTGTTTTTTCTCTAAGGAAGCTATTCCATATGTTGCAACAGAGACAAGTTATTTGACTTCATAAAATCTGCCCCAGACACAGGGGTGGACATAGAGGCCCAGCTTGGACTGTAAAAACACTTTATCCTTCTGAACCTAAGAGTGGGTTTAAAAATGGGCACATGTCTAAATTCAGGCCAACGTGACAGGGAGTTTTCCTGCCAGAACCCTCAAAATACCAGTGTCATTCACTGGGGTTGTGAGGCTGGTAGGGTGTGATGAAAGGGCTGTCGCAGGTGATTGTTCACTGGTGATTATTCTTACTACCCAAAAGTAGATTCATTGAGAGATAGAAAAAGACACAGGGCTTGAATATATAATTCCTGAAGTCAGTTACCTTGGGATGCTTCTGTTAACATAAGCCATTGAATTCCCTTTTCATTCCTAAGCTAGTTTGAGCTGAGTTTCTGGTACTTGTGATAAAAAGTCTACACTGTATGTATGCAAATACACTGTGCCCTGACATAGTACTAGGTAAAGTGATGGAATAATTTGTTGCCCAAATCAGGACACTTTTGAAAGTAAAAGGGAACACTGTTCATATTTGTACAGAGCAACAGGTTACATTGGAACTGTCCCAGGCCAACGAGGATGTAAGTTGACCCCAATAATTAGGGTCTTCCCATACCTTAGATATTTTCTGAACCTTGTAGTAGCTTCTTTCATGTTCATAGATTTTTGTAATGTATTCTTTATGTGTCTGGAAACAGCTTATAAAAATAAAAGCCACTGAAGATGGTGTGCCTAGGCTTTAGCCCACTACCCACCATTGATATATAACCTTTAAAAGATTTGCAAGTTGGAGAAGAGGGTAGTTTACAGATACATTTCTTGGAGTAATAAACAAAAGCTACCTGTTCACATAGGGGGCCCAGAGTGAAGAAGGGACAGGTAAGTTGATGCGGATTCCGGCCTGCAGGATCCGTGTGTGTGTTGTGGTTGCTAACGAATAAATACACATGGACTACAGAAGTCCTGTAGAGAAAAAAGGGATGGCATGGCCACTCTCTGTGAGAGAGAGGGGGGGTGAGAGGGTCCCTGTCCCTGCCTGGACAAGTTTTATTGCTTTTCTGGGTATATTACATTGGGGATGGACCTCATTTACTATGCACAGGTTTGCTGAAGGTGATTACCTTTTGCAGATAACAAAGGAGAGGAATTACTTCAAAGAGAGGGATGTTACAGATCAGGGGGAAAAGTGGTTGGACCAGTTACACTCCACACTTGGGAGGTTTAGCACAGATCTTAGGAAGTTACAGTAAGCACTTGCTGCCTCAATTCAGGGTGAGGGAGTTTTAGCAAAAGGAAGTCTCACAGCAGTCTAGGTACAATGCAGGCCAGATTCCCTACAGGAAAACCTCTCCGTGGGCATGGGTCCTTTGTGCTGACTCGCTCCCCACTGGTTTTCCATGTGGGTGCTGAGCTATATTTCCTCGCCATGAGAAACGGCTCCCTACAGTAAGTGGCCCTAGGTGACATACAATGTACTTCACAGGGAACAAGGTTATCTAGGATATTGAGCTTTTCCCATATTACTGCCTTCCAAATATCAGTTTGTCAGGCCATTGGATGGTGATGGAATGAAATTGGTATGGCTATTGGGAGGCATGGGCTGTCGTCACAGCCTCCTCATCAGCACCATTGGCCAACCAACACACCCTATTTTAGCCCATAGGAAATTTCAGTTTTATAATTTGTAAAGTGAGGAGTTTGGGGGAGAAAATTTAGAGTTCTAAAATTGCATATACAGAACTCAAAGACTAACTTTGTCCCAGAAGCTAGGTTTTGGAGCACAGGCCAGCCTCATCTGTGGTCAGCAGTGGCTGGGAAAGTTGCGTTGAGAAGTGCAGCACGCTGAATAATGGTTCTTGAAGCAACCCAGGACCTAATCCCTGGAGAAGTGTGCATGGTATCTTGTATGATAAAAGGAACTTTGCATGTACAATGACATTAAAAATCCTCAGATGAGGAAATTATCCTGCATTATCCAAGTAAACAGTAAATGTAAAGCATTAAGAGACAAGCAGATGTGATTACAGAAGAGGAAAAAGATATGGGACCACATTGTTGGCTTTGCAGGTGGAGGAAGGGCCATAGCCGTGATATGCAACATACGCAGCTCTAGAAGCTCAAACTTGAAAAGGCAAGGACACGGATTCTCTTCTGAAGCTTCCAAAGAAGTGCAGCCCCACCAACATTTTGATTTGAGACACCTGACCAGAACTCAAATTTGTATTATTTTAATCCACTAAATTAGCGGTAGTTTGTTACAGCGGTGTAGGAGAATAATCCAAGAAAGAATGAAGTCTGACTGACCTCGCTGGCAGTGCGGACCAGGATGTGTATGAGATGGACCGTTCTGCTGGGAAGCGGCTGGTGCTGATTGCTCTCTTGTCCTCTAGCGGCCATTTCTGGCTTAGAAGGCTGTAAATCTGAATACGTAAAAATAGCTTTGTAATAAATTGGTATTTTCTGCTTTTATGTGAATATTGGCCTCTTATAAGGAGCCTGTAATATGTGCTGACAGGCTGTTCTTCAGCTTTCCTTGTAAGTTATAGTTACAGAAAATAGTAGGTTTGGGGTGCCCATGTGCAACATTTATCTCATTTAAATGGTGTTTATTACAAGTGGCCTCTAACTGATGGTAGGTATCAGAATGATTTTAGAAGTTTGTAAGAAGTACCTGCCTGAATCTGAACCCAATGTACCCAATGAGAACTTCCTTAAGTGTTTATTTTTGTATGCCTTCAGAGAGATTTTAAGTGTTTATTTTTGGATGCCTTCACAGATATTATGCAAAAAGTTGAAAACATGAATTACTGCCATTGGCAGATGTGATTTGAAATAAGCCCCAAATAGTGCTTCTTTTGTAACACATTTGACCCACTTGTGGTTCTACCTCTGTCATGATACCCACGATCTGGTGATGGTAGAAACAGGGAAAGCCACGGCAAAAGGCTCAGGAATTTTCCTTAAAAGTGCACTAAATAACGCTAAAAATGAGTTTCATTACTAAAATGCTGACTATTTTAGGAAATCGCCTCTGGCTGAATGGCATCTCATTGGATTTGATGTGATCTGTTTGCTGATGGGAGGGACAGAAAATATTGCTGTTCTATACCAATTTATACACACATTAAATTGAATCATATAAAATTACTGTTTTTGTAGGTCAAAAATATTTGAAGGCTGGCAATTTATATGGTTCAACCTGTCTAATAAATTCATTAGTAAATGAACTCCAAACAAACAAGCTAAATTATTTCAGTACTTATTTTTTTAAAAGTAAAATTTATTAAGTAGATAAATAGCAATATAGCTTTCATGTTATTGAAAATAATCCAACAGGTAAAAAATAAACTGTAAGCTACAACTCTGTGTAGCATTGTCTTGATTTCATTCAACATTTCCCAGACATGAATTTATTTCCTGCTATAAAATGTCTTTGTATACGTTTATTGAATGTGTGAATGTTACTTTTTTATATAAATGAATAACAATTACAAATTATGAATGTTTTGTGTGTACTTAAAATTTTGTATTATGATGCGTACTGTGAATGAGTGTATTGTATGTACCGTACTATGAGGATTGGGCTGGGTGTAGGTGTAGCATCATAGAAATACGATGGGAATAAGAGGAAGAAGTCTCGGCTGGAGGCCAGATCTGCCACTTGCTTTAATTTTATCATCTATAAAGCAGAAAAAATAATACTGACTACCTAGAATTTCTTTGAGGCTCAAGAGAGTTAGTGTACATGCAGGTGTTTGTAGATCATAAAACACTGTAAGGTATCATGGTGCTTATAAAATTAGTACATGCTGAGGATCCACCACCTGTGCAAGAACAGACTAAAGTTGTTTCTGGGATACTAATTGGGTATGGTTTCTTAAAGTGACTAACAGAACTAGCTCCTGCATTAAGAAAGAAGGTTTACTCTTTCCGAAAGAATAGATAACTAACAAGTATCAGTGGTTTGTGTGGAAAGACAAGGTCTATTAATGAAATAAATAGTAAGGTAAAAACAGCCCAATGATGGTATTTCAAAAAGAATAGTTGCTTTTTTATTTGAAGGATAAACTGAAATCTTCACTCCTCACCGTTGCCTGAACTTATTTGTTTTGGGGTGTATAAAGTCTATTTTATTCAAGCATTCATGTACGGATGTTTTCTTGCTGTTGCTCTTTCTAAATGAGCTAATGCATCAGATGATGTCAGGAGGTTAAACACATACCGATGTTCCGGCTTCTACATCAAGGATATTACACGCGGTACATCTACACTGCACAGATTTTGCCACTTTATTTTATTTGTGTTACACTTTAAGGACATTTTAATATCATTAAAATTATTTCACCAGAGTAATTAGTGAGATAGAACGTTGTAAGCCATCATATTTTTACTTCTTTTATTTCTGTATTATTTTATTCATTAGCATTTCTCTTGTAAGAGAGGAACATACATATAAATAGCTCTTTTTAATATGTGTCAACATTGCTTGGAAATAGATCAGCCCAGAGCACTATGAGAACACTTTGAGAGTTCCCCGGCGGTGGGAGGGCTGTTGAGGCTTCTCAGGGAAAAGGGCATTTTAGTGGAGCCATGAATAATAAATAAATTCACCCATGAATGACAGAAGTCCATGAGTGTTGGAGTGGTGGATGGAAAGGTGACAGAAAGATGTTCAAGCAAGAGAAGACAGCATGGACAAAGGTGAAAGAGCAGGAGACACCACAGGATATGAAATTAGAACTATAATCAGTTTAGTATTCCTGGAATAAAAATCTTTAACAGGAGGGATTCACTGGTGCTTTCTAATAGTTTTATGGCTGTGGTTCCTTCCTGGTGGAGGAGCTTCCCTTAGTATAATACAGCTACCCTCCTACCCCTACCGCATAGTCCTCTGGGGGGAAGCAGGGGTGATTTACTTAGGTTTGGAAGGAGAAGCTACAAATATAAAGTCCCGTTCCCTTCTCTCTGTTCTTGGTGTGGAGCCAGGCTGATGGCAGGGCATCATCTCTTCTTTGTTTTTCCCCACATCTTTTTTATGGGGACAGATCTTGTCCTTAAGTTCAGGGTGGGGTTGAGTGGCAGGGAAGTTGCATGCAGTTTTAGAGTGGGTTTATTAAATTTATGATTAGTAGAATGTGTATTTGAATATAAATCTTGAGAAATAAATTTGGGGAGCAAAATACATACTGTAGAAATTTGGGGTGGGGCGGACGGAGGCCTTGAAATTTATTGTTTGGGGCCTTGGTCTTTCTTTGTGGAAGCTTGCATTAACTTGCAGGTCTGCTTCTGACTGTTGTACAGTTGGCTTTTACTTCTTGCAGGCTGGGAAAAGGACTTTGGTTTAGGTCCTAAAGGATTTTGACTTTTGATGGTTGAGTAGACCAAAACTAATGGAAGCTTTGTCCACAAGTAAATGGCTCTGCATAGAGGCAATATTACACAAGCCCAGTTGGAAGTGAGCAAATGGAAGGCAGCATCCAGCAATACTGGGAAGTAACTCATGCATCAGAGAAGGTATGGCGCACCTAAGCTTTAGGAGAGATTCAGGGCTACTCAAGTCTCAGCAAAGATAGAGGATTCAGAGACATTTAGGAGATTGTGACCATGCTAGCTCAGGAAAATGCAGCTCTCTAGGACAAAATCTTCATTGTCTGCGAGGTTACCCAAAGGAGCCATGGCTGTTATTGTAGAGAGCGGCCTTAGGAAGGTGAGAACAAGTTTGCCTCAATAGGCCACTGATCTCCCCTCTAGTGGAAAATACCATGCCTTAAAGAGGGCAGATGGTTGAGTTTGAGTTAAGAGAATATATTTGGTAAGTCATTTTCCTTCCGTTTAGCCTGTTCCTGAGGACTTGGAATGACTTTATGCAATCAGTCACTTTGAAAAGAGACAACAGACGAGTGTGGATGCCCTCCCTTCTTCTTTTCTTGGGAGGAATTACAGTTTGTGATGGAATAGTCCTGCAGTGATTCGGGGCTGCTAGGAGGTCTGACTAATTCCAGTCTTTACTGTGAGGAGTTCCTCTGACTAAATAAAAGTCCCATGCTCCAGTCTAATTGTTATTTTGTTAATTGTTAAATATAAGATATTTTGCCCACAAATGGTGACTTCTTTTTTTCTGAAAAACCATAGGGTTCACAATCCAGGCTGAGAAGCATACTATCTATGTTCCTCTCTGAGAACTTCCAAACCTGGATAAAACTAGGTCATGGGAGTCCTGCCTGTGTCTATTCATTAAATGGCTCTTTTCTGAATGAAAAACTTTAATGGCAATTGTCATAGTCATACAAGAGAACTGTTTTCCAGAGATGATTTATTATGTGTTTTCCAAAAAATTTTCCCTTCAACCCAGAACACCTGATTCCACACAGCTGGCTGATAAATAAATGGATAACTTTATTTTTATGTTCAAAATTTTCAGGGGTGCTGATTTCCCTCTCAAAAAGCTATAAGGTTTTCCTACGCATCAGTTGGTAAGAGGTGTTGTTTAACTGAGTGAGTCACATGGGGCACAATGCCAAATCTGTAAAAAAGTGCACAGTAACTTATGGAAGTGTATTTATTTTGATAACTAAATCTCCTTCCCATAGATTGAAACCTTATCACTTAAACTAAATACCTGTCACTCTAACCTAATTGATGTCTGCTGGACTACAGGTTGGGCACAATGATGTTACTAAATGTACTTATTAATTGTATCATAACCTGATGAGACCTGACTCTGAGGATTAGAATATAATAAAAACTTATTAAAACAAAATTGATGTATTGAATGTTGGACCAGAATAAGAGCAAACACATTTATTGATAGTTCTAATTTTTATATGGATTTATGGACTTATTTAAATGGTTAAAATTTTAAATTAAAAGCAGATTCTATCATTTTCTTATAAGAATAAATGGCTTCCATAGAATATAAACACAAATATCTGGTAAGAAAAATAAAGAAAGAGTGGTTTTATTGCAAAGAAAATAAAGACATCACCACTCCCAAACATGTGGATGTATTCTAGTTAGCATGCCCTGCCAAACACCTGTGTATATTATGTTCTGATTCCAGCAATAAATCCTTATTAGGGGTCTGTATTCCTAATAAGGAGACATTTGGGTGATATATCACATAGGCTGTGAAATAAACCACCCCAAATCTTTGTAGTTTAAGACAACAACATTTATTACCCTCAATATTGGGTGGGTCAGAAATTTGAGCTTGGTTTGGAATGATCATCTTGCCTGCCTGAGTTCACTCATTGGATTGTGGTCGGTGCCAAGACAAGTAGGGGCTGGCTGGTCTAGCACTGTCTTATGGGGGCAGCTCACCTCTGCTCCCTAGGGTCTCTCATCACCCTTGGGCCAGCGTGGGTTTGTTCATGTGGCGGCAGAGCAGGCTGCTAGGAGGGAGCAAAGGTGTGCAAAGACTTGGAGTCTTATGTCGTAGACTTGGAACAGGCACAGCAGGGCTGCCACTGCTTCCCTTGGACCAGAGCAAGTCACAACATCAGCCAGATTCAATCGCAGGGAAAGGGGACTCTGTCTCTTCATGGCAGGAAGGCAAAGTCACATTGCCAAGGGTGTGGATAGAGAAAGGAGTCCAGGATTGCGGCCACTTTTGACATTCAATCACAGGCAATGTTCTGTTTCTTGAGTATTGCTGTTCATTTTGAACAGGTGCCAGGCTGCGGTTCGTTTCTCCATGTTTATCATCAAGGTGGAAAGGTCTAGGCAAAGCTGTTGGGCATGTTGCAAAAGGGTATTTAAATTGCCCTTCTCTCTGCTCACAGCCTAGTGGCTCAAAAGCCTGACTGAACCTAAATATTCTCTCCTTGAGCAGCCTAGTTTGTCTTGTGTGGTGATTTTTTTTTTCTTACATTTTTACTATTATTTTGCTGAGAAGTTGAGAGGCCCTACATTAGGGATGGCTAGTCATTTTTATTTTTTATTTTAATTATTTTTATATATACACACATGATTTAAAGAGAAAATGTACTTGATCTGCAAATTTAAAAGATCTCCATTAAAAGTAGGCCTACATTTCCCTCCACAAAAATCTGGCGTCATTTCCTTCTAAATACCTTCCTCCTTAAAACTTCTAGAACTATGCTATCCAATACAGCAGCTGTTAGCCCATGTGACTACTGAGCACTTAAAATATGAAATAAGACATGCTGTAGTGTGCAATACACACTGGATTTCCTAGACAGTATGAAAAATAATATTTGTATTAACTGCATGTTAAAATAATAGCATTTTCATTGCATTGGTGAAGTCTTTTCATCCATTTCTTTTTATTTATTTATTTATTTTTATTTTTATTTTTTATTTTTTTATTTGAATTGTTCTTGTACAGTTTTCTGTCTTCTACTCCCATCCCAGCCCACCGCTCCAGCCCTCCCCAGCTCCCTCCCATTTCCACCCCCCAGCTTTTATCCATGTGTTTTTCATACTTGTTGCTCTAAACCCTTTCCCTTTTCCCTAGAAATTCCTATCGTTCTCTCTTGTTCTCAATTTCAGTGTCTTTGGTTATATTATGCTTGTTTGTTTGTTCTGTTGATTAGGTTCCTGTTAAAGGTGAGATCATATGGTATTTGTCTTTCACCTCCTGGCTTATTTCGCTTAGCATAATGCTCTCCAGTTCCATCCATGCTGTCGAGAAGGGTAGGAGCTCCTTCTTTCTTTCTGCTGCATAGAATTCCATTGTGTAAATATACCATAGTTTCTTGATCCATTCATTTACTGATGGGCACCTAGGTTGCTCCCAACACTTGGCTATTGTAAATTGTGCTGCTATGAACATTGGGGTGCATAGATTCTTCTGGACTGGTGTTTCAGGGTTTCTAGGATATAATCCTAGCAGTGGAATTGCTGGGTCAAAAGGTAGATCATCCATTTTTAGTTTTCTTAGAAAATTCCATACTGCTTTCCGTAGTGGTTGTACCAGTCTGCAATCCCACAAACAGTGCACTAGGATCCCCTTTTTTCCACAACCTCTCCAACACTTGTTGTTTGTTGCTTTGTTTATGATGGCCATTCTGACTAGTGTGAAGTGGTATCTCATTGTGGTTTTAATTTGCATCTCTCTGATAGCTAGCAATATTGAGCATCTTTTCATGTGTCATCCATTTCTTTTTACCTTTTTAATGTGGCTCCTAGAAAATTTTCAATGTTCTATGTATGTCCAATCTATATTTTCTTTTTCTTTTTTCCCTTTTGATGTTGATTTCTATGGGTCCTTTTTCTAAAAATTTAATCTTTATTGTATTTTTTTCCCATTACCAATTCATCCCCTTCTCCCCTCTGCCCCTCAGCAATCACCACACTGTTGTCCATGTCCATGAGTCTTTTTTTTCGGTGGACTGAACTTGATAATGAGATTGCTATTTCTTTTTCCAGATCAGAAGGTTGTAGGTTATATTCACTTGCTCCCCCAGGTGCCTACCATAGCACTGTGTTTTGACCACTGCCTACTGGAACTTAATTTCCTGACAAAGTTACCTGACAAGCAAACCCAGGATTTCTTGAGTTCAATTTCTTACAAGATAATACATCTCTGTCCCATGCTCCTTGCTACCTGCACTGAGACCTGCTATTGTTCCTGAGCCTGCGATGTTTGAATTGGTTCTTGTTTACTCTTCTGCACCTACATCCATCAGGCTGTCACTGTAGACATCCACATTTACATAACTAATGGCGATCCTGCTTGGTGTCATTTCAGCTTGTGCTATGAGGAGTGATCTCATTTACACACTGGTGACCTTCCAAATTTCACTTCTGTTAATTTGATCTGTAAGTCCTTCAAGTTCAAGCTGCAAGATTCCTGCCTATTCAGAGAAATGCTCTCAATTTATTCTTGCTAATGCCAGTTTCCACTGATTGTTTCTTTTTCCTTTCCCTTTTTTTTTTTTTTGCTTTTATTCATTACCTTGGCTTTTTTTTTCTTACTATGTTATTGATTAAGCATTTTTGCTCTGATTTTTTAGTATCTTTGTGGCCTCACTGTTGCTTACTGTGGAAGTGATGGAAACCCATGCTGTTTGTATCAGATTACTCTGCTGCATCTCCCGTGAGGGTGCTGGTGTCCACACTGAGCCACCGAATTGTCCCTTTTGATAGAACTGATTATTCATTCAAGGTAAACTATCATTCTTTTTAGTGGAATGAATAAATTTTTGCTTATGTTTTTTTCAAAAGTGAATTGCTGGTTATTAACTAGATTGATTGAATATTCTGGGTGGGTTTTTTTTTTTTTGCCTAGGGTTTAAAAATTTCCCATTTTTTATTAATATTATTTAAAAAAAAAAAAACTAGCTTGCAGTCATTCCGAGGAACTAGGCAGATTTTATTTACCATTTAGGTCATTGCTTTCTCTAATTAGCATTTTTTTAACCCCTATCAAACATGCCTGCCAGTCAAACACAGAATATTATTGAACAAGGACTCCAGAGTCAGGCCCCTCGTTCTGTCTCTTGCTACCTGAATGTCAAGTCTCTGCTTCTTCATCTGTAAACCACAGGTAATATCCACTCATGGAGCCATAGGAGATGTAACATAATGTGAAGCACCAAGAACTGTCTGGGAAAGAGGAAGCAGTCAGTAAATTCCAACTACCTTTCCTATTTTCATTCTCTAAATAGCATAAAATATACCCACACTCAGGAAAAGCTATCCATTTTGACCTCACTAAAAACTATGTCCCTCTAGGATGCCTCTGACTTACTTCCTTTGGCCTGTATGGCTTTGCTCCAGGCTGCTGAGTTCCACTCTTCCGGCCCATTTTGGGTTTGCTGTATGTGGCAGAAACATTGCAAATCCCCCTGCTGCTTGGAAAATATGAGCAGCAGCGTTTGTGGTTGCAAGGTTACTGAAAGGTGACAACACCTGTCAGTCCTAGAGGTGCCAGGCCCAGGGCGCTGCTATGGGGACTGCAGGCTTCCTGCCTTCTGCATCAGAGAAAAGTGCTTTCACCCCTGTTAATGGAACTGATAAACTCAGGATCACTCTGACAAGGCTGCTTCCAGCATCCTCAAATGCAAGTAAATCATGATTTCTTGGGGAAGGTACCAGGAAAAGTAACAAAGGAATAGACAGAAGGCAAAATCTGCAGTTTTGATGGAGTTATTATAGCCTGAACTTGCTGCCAAGCACACCTTATTAGAAGGAGCGTGAGATGGTAGAAATAACACAAAACCAAACATTTAGAGAAAAATAGACCATGCAGTAGCCACCTGGTACACTCCAACGTCGCTTTCCTTCTTTGAAACTGAGTTTTCGTATCTGTAAAGTTAGGGTGGTGCTGATTTATGATCTCTAAATCCTTACTGCTCTGACATCCCTTGTTTCCATTACAAAGCACACAGGAGGTATCTTTGGAAAGGCCTTAGAACAATTGTGGAACCCGTTCAGCATCACTGTTGGCAGAAATCATGATGAGTATGATTTAGCGTGCTTCCCAGAGCTCCTGCAAAGGATGGTGAGCCAAATTCCTGGGGTGCTGAACCACTGCCTGGCAGTAAGCTAGGCCTTCTTCCAGAACTGCTAAGTGGTACCTTGGTGACCTGACTGTGTTAATCATGAGTTGGGCACTTTGGGAGGTATATTAGCTCATTGATATCTCTGGATCAAGACCAGGTTTGCTTTGGGGTAATAAATAAACATGGGAAAGAAATACGTTTGTTCTTTCCATAACAGGTATCTGAATCAGTATCTGTCACATAAGTATGGGAGATATCAAGAGCAAATTTTGTCCCTGAAACATAAACATATGTATATACAGGGAGAATTTTAAATGCTTAATTAGACAATGCAATAGATATTAGATCAGTTTCATGTCGGCATGCTGAAGGAATTAGATATTAAGTCCACCCTGTGGGATATAAACAAAATAACGTGACACTTGTCCTGTGAATGTCTTCTAAAAATAATTTTTTCATTAGTATGAGAGTGACCTAGCATTATTCCCCAGATCTACGAAGACAGAACTTTCACACAACGAGACAGAGCTCCTGACAGTGCTCGTATTAACTTTAAACACATAGAACAATCACTTAAATGCCTCAGGGAAAGAGTGATTGTTTCAAATGGGGAGCCTACAGATATGCAGAGGGAAACTGTCTTTACGTAAGTTGCTCTACGGCTACCACCTCCCCAAACACAGACACACATACACACAACATTAAACAAGCTTAAGCACATGTGAAAACACAGACAAATACATTCATGTGTCCACATGTGTCCACCTACATACTTGCTTAATTTGCAAAAACAATGTAGCATCCAAAGCTTAGGCTCTGGAGGTAGACAGACTAATTGGGAACTTTATGACTCGGATTTAGTTAGTCTCTTGATAAACTCAGAATATCAGTAGTATTTACCTTATAGAGTTGTAGTACTATGGAAGATAGCATATTGTGTTAGTCAGGATTTGTGTGTGTGTGTGTGTGTGTGTGTCTGTGTGTGTGTGTGTGGAGAGAGAGATTTATTTTAAAGAATCGGCTCGTGTGATTGTGGAGGCTTGGCAAGAACAACATCTGCAGGGTAGGCCGACAGGCTGGAGTCCAAGGGAAGAGGTGTAGTTTGGATCCAAGGGCATCTGCGGGCAGAAATTTCTCCTGCTCAGGGAAGGTCGGTGTTGGTTCTAGTGAGACTTCAACTAATTAAATGAGGCCCACTCAATTACGAAGGGCAATACACTTTACCTGAAGTCTGTTCATCCAAATGTTAAACTTCATTGAAAAATTCCCTTCACAGATCAATCCAGAATAATGCTTGATCTAATGATCTGGGCACTACAGCCACGCCCATGCTGGTAAGTAAGTTAACCATTACACACAGGTAAAAGCTACATCAGCGTGCCTGGCACATAATAAAGACTCATAAGTTGTTATCCATTATTGTTTTAGGTAGTCACAAAAGAGCTTGGTTTGACGGCAGTTCTGTCTTAGACTCTTTATATTGGGACTACACAAAGAATCAGAACCAAAATATGTGAATTTAATTAGAGTTCTTAAAATCCTTGAACTCACAAATTAGAGGCTATTCAGAGTTTTATAACAGGAGCCCATGGAGTTGTAGCAGGTTAACCAGGATAAATTGGAGTTTGGGGCTCCTTTCCTGCTTTTCTGCTTCTAATTACTCTCTGAAAAGGTATTTAGATGTAATTTGATGTCTGTTCTTTCTTTCAGCTGCCACACTTTGACAGTTGTTTTTTATTAAAGCAATAATTTTATTTTTTAAAATATATTTTATTGATTATGTTATTACAGTTGTCCCATTTTCCCTCCTTCACTCCCCTCCGCCCTGTCCCCCTCCCACCCACATTCCCCCTCTTTAGTTCATGTCCATGTGTCATACTTATAAGTTCTTTAGCTTCTACATTTCCCACACTATTCTTGCCCTCCCCCTGTCTATCTTCTACCCACCATCTATGCTACTTATTCTCTGTACCTTTTCCCCCTCTCTCCTCCTCCCACTCTCCTGTTGCTAACCCTCCATGTGATCTCCATTTCTGTGGTTCTGTTCCTAGTTGTTTGCTTAGTTTGTTTTTGTTTTTGTTTTAGGTATGGTTGTTAATCACTGTGAGTTTGCTGTCATTTTACTGTACATGTTTTTTATCTTCTTTTTCTTAGATAAGTCTCTTTAACATTTCATACAGTAAGGGCTTGGTGGTTAGTTCTCCAAACTGACTAAAAGGCTCAGCTTTTTAAAAATATAATTTCACTCATTCAAAAATATCCGAGTAACTGGGCAACATGATGATTAAGTCTTAATGCTCTTGGAAATTACCTTGGCAATAGATAGATAACAATTATATTTTTGTTATTTCTCACTTAAGTTGAATCCGATCAACAACAACAAAACTAACCATTGAAAACTGTGGACTTGGTAATTTGGGAACTTGTTAAGCAATTTTAACTAACTTATCCAACTAATCAAATCACTTAAGCAGGCTTCTCTTTGTAAGGCAACTCCTGAAAATAAGAACAATAATGAATGAAAGGCATGATCCTGGGCTCTTTTCATCATTATGTAGCACTCCCCTGTATTATCATCTGTTTGGTAAAGAATGATAAAAGTGTTTCTTCAAAAGATATAACATCAACACTTCCCTTACACCATTTCAAGGCCTTCCCATCAGTGTCTACACAAGTATGTCAGCAAATCAAAGACAACATTTGCACTTTTTGCATGACAAGCTCTAAATCACTTTATTGACAAGAAAATTATCAGAACACCTTTGTGCAAATAAAGTCTCTGTTGGTGTGTATACTTGACATGAAAGGAACAAAATAGGTTGCTGAATGGTATATATTCTGTAAATAATGATTTATATATGTATATAATGGTTTTCAATAGAACAAGTCCAAGCTTAAATCTACCCCTTGAATGGAATGAAAAGAGAAATTAGGGCATTGATAATGAATAGTCACAACAAATGTCAGGGCAGTCACCAAATGATCCATTTTGCATGCAGAACAAATTCTTAATTGTATCATTCCTAGATCTTTCGGAAAGATGTGGCAGTTTGAGGTATTACTGACTCCTGTTCATTCTGCCCAGTGGGATGACTGGCTTGGTGGTCCCGATTGAAGTACCTACTCAAGGGGAAACCAGCACAGAGAATTAATGATGCTGGAGGTCTCATGGGATGGAGAAATGGGGCAAACAGATGGCCCCAAATAGAGTGAGCCAGAGAATGAGTATAACATTATGCTTAAAGAAGAGAGTTGGGGTGACCAACTCAAAGAAGCCTGAGCCATGTGGGGAGGATTGGGCAAAGAACCGAAAATACTTTCCAGGGAAGTTAAGATTGAAGGAAATAATGGTCAGAATGGCTCAGTGGCATTGCAAAGAATGATTTGAAGGGGTTAAGGGGTTTTGCGTCTAAAGTGCTTTGGGTGCCACCATTGTGAAACTGGTAGGGCTCAGGAGTTAAGTGTGGGCTGTCAGGTCAGACACAACGGGAACCTAATCTTGATTTATTCTTCAAACTTTAAAGACCATGGCTGTTAGTTACTTGGTTTTCATCACTGCATAGTCCAGAGAGACACTAAAATTCTTAGAGTTTCTCCAGGTCAAAGGCAGAAGGATTAGTGACTTTATTTAACATTCTAAACAACAAAAAATAACATGTTTGTTTATATTTTAAAAGAGATATAAGAAAAATTAAACACTTAAGAGTAATAGTTCTTCTGAATACAGTTAAAAGGAAGATTTGTTGAGAAATGTCTTGAGGTAGTAGCTTTTAAGTTGTTGGGTTGCTGGAAAGTTGTGCTGAGTTTATCAAATTAGGAATTAAAATTTCATGTTTTCAATGCAAGTATATAAAACTGTGCCACACACCATTGTTTATCATTTTCTATATGTAGTGTTTCATACATAAAGACATTTTATTTATATAAAATATAATCATGTTTACATATTTGTATAATCATATATATTCATATAATTATATACAAAAGATACAAATATATTTCAACATATAGTTTCATAAATATATATTTCAATATGTACTGTCATACATATTTTAGATAATTTTTATGATACTATAGTTTTAATACTTGTTCTGATGCATTTCATAGATTCTCTTCTTTGGGATCATCAATTATAATGTGTTGAATCTTCTCTTTTTACCTATTATATTTCTTATTTTTCTCAGATCATTCAATATTTTTATCTTATGCTTTTACTTTTTAAAAATTTCTTTTCAACTTCTATTTCCTCTCAAGCATGTGTGTGTGTGTGTGTTCATTTGTTCTTGTGTTCCTTTTGGTTTAGACTTTTTAAATATCAGTTTTTTATTGATTTCAAAAATCCATTTCTAAATTTTCCTATTTCTCATTTATGGTATAGTTCCATATTTTGTATGGGTTTTCTTTACTTTTAATATATTTCTTATATTTGGAAATATTGGGTTGGAATTTTCATCAGTTTCTAGGCAGATCTTGCTGATACGAGTTAACTGTAGGGGTGTTATTCTAATCCTTATTTTCTTTTGTTATACTTTAATATAATTAAAAAATTTAAATAAAAATTGTTATCCAGATTTTTTAGAAGGCAGAAGTTAGTCATAAGAGCTGTTTTTAATACCCTCTGAATATAATAAATACCTCTTCTGTTATTCTGTGAAGTCTTAAACCATGTTCTCATACTTGAGAGATTTCCCTATTTTTTTCTCCACCCCTATCGTTAAAAAATATTTTATTTCTTTATTTTTAGAGAAAGGGAAAGGGAGAGAGAAAGAAAGGGAGAGAGAAACATCAATGTGTGGTTGCCTCTCACATGGCCCCCACCGGGGACCTGGCCCACAACCCGGACATGTGCCCCCCCGACTGGGAATCTAATTGCAACCCTTTGGTTCATAGCCCACGCTCAATCCACTGAGCCACACCAGCCAGGGCTCCACCCCTATTTTTATCAGTCATTGTCTCTTTCTTTTTTCATTACCTCTGTTTTGTCTAGTTTCAAATCAGTTTCCAAAAGTTTCTCTGTGGTTGCTGTCTGTCCTGGGGGCTTCAGCGGACTGGTTTAGGGCGTATGCAGAGCATGGACTGCTTCAGCCCTTCCAACTCCACCCCAGACTCTTTCCAGTTTCTGTGGATGCTGCAGGCCACTCCTCAGTCCAGAAACCTGCACCACTGTGGGCGATCTGTGGACAGTTTGAAGGTTTTGCTATTCTCTGGTTCATTAGATACTCGATGTCTTTCTTCTCTTTTGTCCCACAAGGATGCTGAACCATTCAGGTATTGGAGTTAATGGTGGTTTTTACCTCTTCATATCATTGTCTCTGGGCTACTTAGCTTTTTATTTTTGATACAGATTTATTATGTTTTTTTTTGTTTTGTTTTCTAGTTGCTTTGATTTTATGATTAGATTTAAGGAGGTTAAAAAACTATACTACTACTGCTGCGTTGTCAATATTGACTGACTTAATCAGGATCTTGTGCAAATAGTTCCACAGAACACACATTGGAAAATATAATGTAAGTTAGTTACTTCAGATCAATCTTTGAAAGTAACATTTCAAAGCTCTTTATTTTCTTGGGGAAGATTTCCTTGACTACCTTAACTGTTCTCTGTGGTTTAGGAGGTCATTACAGCATAGAGTTTAGAAAATAAATCTGAATTTGGATATTAGTTTTACTTTACAGAAAATGAACGACCTTGTTTTGCCTGAGGGGAAAATAAAATGAGATTACTTCTCTAAAGTTCCTTTCTTGCACAAGGTGTGGAACATACTAGATAGGCAACATATTTTATATGGTCACCTCCATGTTGTACACTTTCCTTTGATTATTAATACGGCTGTTTTCATACTGATTCAGATTGGATGCCCTTTGAGGGCAAATAATGTGTCTCTTTTCTTCTTACTATATTTTCAGGGACTTGTATAGACTGGAATTTAGTAAGCACTCAGAATATATTGAACAAATGTAATTATGTAATTATTTTTGTGATCTTTCTTCTCTTCTATTATACTAACAATAATAGCTAACATTTAATGAACACTTATTAAGTACTAGAGCTGTTCTTAGCACTTGTGTGGGTTTTCTCGTTTTAATTTCACAACAGGTCTACAAGGTAGGTAATATCTACCTACCTTATCTTCACTAGACAGATGAGGAAATTGAGGCACAGAGAAGTTGATAAATTGACTAAGTACAAGGACGGGTTAAATAGTGAACTCTTCGAGTTGTGTGTCTTATTACATTGTGTGTATACAACTCTTAACTTGGAATATGCCTGAATGCTTGTATGCATAAATGAATGAATGTATAAATAAATGAAAGATAATTACATTACAATATAATCTGTTGACCAGGTCTTAAAGATTCCTAATAAATGCATCAGATGGTGATTTTATCATGATGTTGGTATTAATAGCTAGAATTTTTACCTGAGGGAAATAATATTGTGCACATCTGAAATAACTTTGGGTATATCAAGCAGATACTAAACCACTTTTGAAATTGCAATGTTGAAAATTGCACATTCTTTATTACAAATAAGCCCTACTGTAACTAACAGGGTGTTGAGTGAGGAGTAGCCAAGGTCCACATAGCGCATGGTTGGAGCTTGGGGGGTGGGGGGAGTGAATGATGTGGCTTTAGATACTTTTCATAACAAAGGCAAGATAATAGCTGTGCTGCTGCCTTGGGGCAAGGTGGGAGAGACTTTCAGGGTGCACCCTGACTCCTGACTTCTGACGCAGCCAGGGGAGGACCACTGAGTCACTCTTGCCTTGACTGTGGATGGCAGCTGCTAGAATGTAAACTATTTAGAAAACTAGCAAATGTAGCTCATCGAAGGAGGAGTCAGAGATGAGGTCATGCAAGAGGCTGTGGGTCAGAATTAAAAACTAAGGGCAGGCAGCCATGAGGAGTAGAGCCATGATGGAGGGGTGTAGAAAAGCCACGTTGCTGGTAGTGAGGTCGAAGCCATGCAGGTTGTAAGAGCTGGTTGCCATGGGCTAGTAAGGAAGCAGGCGTGCTGCTTTGATTGTGCCCACTCCAGCTGGCTCCAAAGCCATCAAAGATCCTGCCTTGCAAGATGCTGACCTGCTGCCTTGCAAACCTGGACTCCATCTGGACTCTTGAGACTGGCGTCTTTCTTGGACTTCACCATGATCCAGTGTATCACAGTTCATGTATTCCTGGACCGTAACACAGAGGCTGATGACAACGTACCCCAGATCCTGAAGGGGAGAGCTGCTGCAAGACTGTTTGTGCAGCTGGCTTATGATAAGGAGATGGGGAACTTTTGAGGTTTTTGAGGCTTTTGGCTTATAGCCTTTTGAGGAACAAGGAAAGTGCTGGGTCTTGTGGGAAAAGAGGGCTCTGAGCATAAATGCTCTGAGCTCCCCTGAGGTTGGTATATTGTAAATAAAAACCTGTTCCTTCCAACATTAATTGTTGGGTCATTTACCAAGGTGCCACATGGATGGGCCCCTATCTGCTCACTTACACTACCTCATTAAAACTATTAAAGTACTGTATAGTAATGAAAATGAGAGTCGTATCCTGCCTTCTGTGCTGGTTTGTACTCTTCTTTGTTCAAAAGAGCAGAAAGCTTACAGTGAGATGAATGGCATAACACAGTGGTAATCTTACATGGGAAATAGCGTACAATTAGCTAAAAATTGTATAATGTGTTGCTAATGGGGCATAGCTGAATACACTGTGCAAGTATTCAATGTGAGAGGAAAACTTATTGTGTGGAAATTGTATTAAACACTAATATTTCTATTTAAAATGCTCTCTCCTTTTTCTGTCCCAAGTCAAGTAGTAATTGGCCAACTACAGGTATTCATCGGAGGAAAACAAAATGGAGTGAGGCAGGTGTGTGCATAAGATCTAATCATAGACGAAAGTACATTTAAACTTTCTTTGAAATTTCCTTTGTGGGTTATTTTCTTGGTGCTTTCAAAATGAAACAAGTGACAGATATTGTGGAGGTTGTGGAGACAGTTGGAATTTAATGTTAGAAAGGAAATAAAAAACATGCAATGAATAATCAGCCTGCCAAATACAAGCCCTAGAACTCGAATTATACAGTAGTGTCTGAGATTTTTCTATTGTGTTATCTGTCTGTTTCCCATGGGTCAAATCTGTGCCTTTTATCTCTAAAACCATTAGGTACAAATCAGGTCTAAAAAGCAGCAGGGTTTAAGAATAATAAATTGAAGTGAAATGTAACTCATTTGCATTTGTGGTCTCTTTAAATAATCCATGCTAATTTCTCCAGGGTGTAAAGGACATTTATATTGTTTTGGCTTCTGGAGCACCCCTTCCTCCCAATTTATCTCACCAAGAGCACCAGGGTTTTCCTTTTGACTATCCTCGGCCAGTTTGTTGGTGGAATTAACCCCAGCTCAGTTGCAGGAGCTGGCATGGATTAGTCCACACTCTAATCTAGCCAGTTGTTATATACAGATCGGAGCCAATGAGTTGTGAGATGCTTGTTGAGTCTTCTGAGAAAGAGGAACTTGGTTTTTATAGATACTTTGGGGTTTAAGATTTGAGGTTGAGAATGGCTGTAGTCTATTTTTTCCCTTGAAGCAAGAGTATGGACAGCTGTGCAGATGCTGCTTTGGTGGAAAGGGGGTTGTGGAGCCTGACCATGAAGCCTCAGGACGCAGAATGGAGAATCAGACAGAAAGCAGGCTCCTAGCCAATACAATTAGAGCAACTAAATATTCAGAGCCAATCAATCCTCATTTTTTTCTATCCAATTTGACTTGAGGCTTTTACGTGCAACATAGAATCCTTCATGATAATGATGGGCAATCTGAATAAATATCATGTCCAATGAACAGGAGACCCATTAACAGGGATGGCCATCCTAAACGGAGATCGTGGAATAGGTGAAAGTCATCCTGGTACTTCAAATTCTGATTGGTTGTAAGTCTGTAAATTGAAGTAGCATAGCATGGAGATGCCTTCACCTCATACACTAGTATGATGTGACTGGGGAAGAAACACTAGTCATCTGTCCTGGCACTGAATGAAATAACTATAGTTTGTTTGCAGGTCATGTTTTCCTTTACTGGGCACAGACACATGTCTGATGTGTCTCTCTGAAATAGATTGAATATAAATAATGGGATCTCTGGTTTTCAGTGTTTAAGAAAGTTTGGCTACAGGTAAATGAACCAAATTGTAAGTAAATTTATTATCTTTTATAACAAATTAAGTGATTCCAGATCAATTGGCTTGATTTAATGATCAGGGACCCAGGTTCTTTTCATTTTTCCTCACTACCAATTATACAATGTTAGGGATTTAAAAAAAATTTTTTTTTCTAGGTTTGATTCCCTCATGGCCCTATGGTGGCTTGTTGGATTCCCAAATATCTTGTGTAGATAATTTCATCCAGAGATAGGAATAGAAATTTTTCTTTATGTGAAAGTCAAAACCACAGCCCCTCTCAGCAGAATCGCGTTTATTGTTCAGCTTGGCATTACATACCTATTGCTAAACCAGTCACTGACAAGGGGAAATAAGTTACCTTCATTCACGTAGGCACATAGACATTTACTCCCCAGGCTGGGGAGAGGCTTCTCTCCTCATCAGTGGCCATGGTGGAGGTGTGTGTGGGGGGAGACCTGCTCTTGAAGAACTGGTTCTGCCTGCAAGGAACCAGGGGAGGTAGAGACAATAGATGTGTTTGTTTTTATTACAGGGTGTTGGCCTACTTGGTAGAGATCATACGAAATTAATTTCTCTCTGATTCTGTGGCAACAGCCTCAGGTCATTTTCCTTTGATAAATGCCTATCACTTGCTACTGAAACTGAAAAGAACCATGCATGTGACCATTTTGTTTCACGCTTCTATTGTCCCAGAGACACGGGAGTACAATCCTTGCAGGCCCTATCTTACTTTAACCCACTCAAGCACTTACTTGTCCCTATTGCCTGAATTGATAATGATAGAGAGAAAGGTTTAGTCATATTAATCATCACAAATCAACCAATTAGTAAATTCTGTGTTGCTGCTCACCCAACCAGTTCCCCATTGTCCCCTCCTTCTGATAAATGAGACAGTTATTCAAACATATTGACCTAATTAACCTGAGTTTTTTTTTTTTTTTTTTGATCGGCATATTTATTTTGCCTGGTGGAGCTCACAATAAAACATATCTTTAAAAAGTTGTTAGAATTGCTTAGGAAGACTTCTACTATGTTCAAAATGCTGAACAAGAATATATCTAAATAAAATATGATTCAATTCCACTACACATATTAGCATTTCTTGTCCTTGGTAGGAAGAATGGCAATATTCCCCAAGGTAATTTTAAGGGGATGAGATTACAAACCCTATTAAATATATATATGCCCTTGGCATTCTCATAGATATCACATATTAGAGTAGAGATAGTTCTGAAATAAGTGTAGTTAAGATTGGATTTTTACCAATGTGTATGCACTTAAAATAAGATTGACCTGGCACTCTGGCTGCAGATTTTGCTGATGCACCTGGAGTCATTACATCTACTCGTTTACACAAGGTTTAAATTTCGTTAGGAAGTGTCTGGTTTTCCTTTTTTATACATGCTGGGATATATCCCACCTTCTTTCAGGGGAGTACGTATAAAAATGGCAGGGAGCTGGCCTTAGTGAATTCACCTGGCTTGTTGAGTCTGGCGGGTCAAGGGGAAGTTGCTGTAGACCGAATGTTTGTGTCTCTGAATTCATATGTTGAAACCCAAACCCCAACGTGATATCTGCAAGTGCCTACCTTTAGGAGATGATTAAGCCCCAGTGTGGAGCCCTCCAGACTGGAATTAGTGCCCTTACAAAAGGGATGCTCCAGTGGGCTCCCTGGCTCCTTCCACCTTGCTAGGAAACAGTGAGGAGATGCCATCTGTGAACCAGGAAGAGGATCCGCGCAGACACCTACTCTGCCTTCACCTTGATCCTGGTCTCTTCAGCCTCCAGAACTGTGAGCACGAATTATTTGTTGTTTAAGGCAGCACTCCATGCTATTTTTGTTTCAGCAGCCTCAACAGACTAAGTCCTTCTGCCTAAGCAGCTCATCTGTTCACAGGCAGGGCTAGCTGTGGTTTATAGAAATTGGCCAGAGGGGAAAAATCTGCATGTGAAAGGCTTTGCTACTTTATTATTTTGCATCTTCTTACCTCTTTTTAGTGACCCTGGGTGCCCGTATTTACCCTTATTAGAATTCCATTATCTAGAGTAGTATTTGCCAAAGGAGTGTATATATTAATCCCATGGAGATCGTCTTAAAACTACAATTCTAGTTTAGTATAGCTGAAGGTGTCCTGAGAGTCTGCCTTTCTAATAAGCTCCCAGGTGATACAGATGCTGTATCAGGCACCACACTTTGAGTTGGCAAGATCTAGACTTCCCTTACCTCTCTCTTTTTCAGTTCCAGAAGTTCCATATCCCACGGCCTCAGAGCCTAGCCAAATGATTAATTGTTAGGCAGGGATTAGAGGTGAGGCTATGCTTCAGTTCAATTAATGCTTTGAATCCTTGGAGTTCCCTTAATTCGGTAGTGATTTATGATGCATTTAGATACAGAGATTTTTTTTATTTTTGCCTCAGTAAAGGACTGTTTACTTAAGATTTATTTATGCTCTGCTATTTACTGTTGTCCCCAAAGAGAAATAATCTGAACAACAGAACAAGTAAAAAAGGAGATTATTAATGAGTGTAGACAGTGTTGTAGTAATTTCAATTCTATCACTCCATTATAATGCTCCAGAGAACTCAAAAAATAGGGCTGCTAGATAAACTACAGGATGCTCAGTTAAAATTGAGTGTGAGATAACAATGTTTTTTTTCCTCAATATTAGTATGTCCTATGCAATATTTGGGAAATATAATTTGCAACAGTTAGTTGAAATGAATTGTTTATATTAGCTGGCTCAAAATCATTTTATCTGACTCTAAATTATCTTCAGCCAAGGCTAAAACTGGGCTGTTTTAAACAGGCCATCAGTAGGCTGTCACATATGAATCTTGCACTTCTAAGAAGCATGTTTCCATCCTCTCAAGGTGAGCATATGGGTCTCTGCTACCTTGCCTCCAGTTCTTTGCAACTTAATTGATTGTCAGTTGTGGCAGTGAAAAAATACCAAGTCCCACCAGGACTGGTTACATGTAAATCTCATCCTCTGGGCTTTGGACTGTGTTTCCACAATTTGGAGAATTCAGATATTTGGGTGGAGCTCATAGGCTTTGTATAGTGTTTGATTTTTTTCTGAAAAATCACCTGCTTGTCCTTGATTTACTTTCTCCAGTAACATTTATGGCTATTGAGACTATGTGTGAGATTGGGAGGAAAAGCTTGCTTTCTTCTACCAGTTTAAGTGCAGTTCTGTGAATTAACTGGCAATAGACAGATTAAAAGGAAAATGTTTATTACCCATGTGGGAGGACACCGTAGTGAGTGATGCAGAATAGACAGAGGTAAGGGTTTACGTCTCAGCTTAACAAAAAAGGTGGTGGTTGGGACTTTAGTGGGAAAGAACCAAAAGGTTCTGTTAGGCCTTTTCATCAGGATGCTGATGAATAGTCTCCTTCCTGGCTGGAAACTTCCTTGGAGTGGAAGGAGATTTATGGCAGCTCAATCTATCCACACCTCTCCTGCTAAGGAGGGATCTCCCAAATAGAAACTCCCTGGGAGAGGAGTGAATGGCAGCTGTATTTTCAGGATGCTCTGCTTTACTCAGATAAGAGAAGTGCAGGGAAGATTCTTGTCTGCTGATCCCTTCGGTGACCTTTAGTTAAGGAGCAACTCGTAAAGAAAGGCATACCCTGTTAGGATGACTATACAAACACATTTCAGGTAATAGATCTTACCAAATAGAAAAGAATCCCAGGAGTCGGACATTGCGTAGGGTCATAAACATTGGGTGGAAGCTAACTTTAGGGAAGAAGTAAGGGACAAAGAAAACGGTGGCAGAAAAATGACATTTTCTACTTTAATTTTCAGGGTGGACTTGTGAGTTTTTAGGAAACTATAGCAAGTGTGAGGCACCACATGATCAATGTATTTTGAATGAAAACTGGATGTTGCCAAATGGGCACTTGGACTATATCCTATTTCATTTCTGTCTTCAACCACCCATGGTTTTCAGGCATTAGAATTTATTTATTTATCTACTTATTTATTTATTTAATTGTATTACTAAATCTAAATTGGTGATTTTATTCATTTTTAGTTTTCCTTTTAAATTTTAATCTTCGTTGTATTAGTGTATGTTTTCCATTAGCATGTAGTCCCCTTTCTGTTAGCACTCATACCCCTCCCCCAGCAATCGCCACACTGTTGTCCGCGTCCATGGGTCCCTTTAACGTTTTGCTCAGTCCCTCCACCCCCAACTACCCTGCCGCCCACTAGCTGTCATCTGCTCTCCATCTATCAGTCTTCTCTGTTTTGTTTGTGAAATTAAATAGATCTAACAGAATTATTTCATCTATAATTTAAGTTTGTATGACAACTTCGCCTTGTTAAAAGAGTCCTCATTAAGGAAGTTCCGAGGCAAGGAGAAGTAAGAAGAGACATTTGGATATAAAACTTAACTTGAAAGAAATATTTCTTCTTTTGAAATGTGGTTTATTCTTTCTTCATTGCCCCTCACTAAACTCTTAGGAGGAGCTTTGACAATAATTACAAGACAAAACATGTTACCTATACATCTGTGTTACCGTAAAAAAGATTCCTGGTTTACAATGTAAACTAATGTCTTCGCCTATATGGTCTCTCCTCCCTAGAAGCATGCCCGGTAATATTTTAGCTTACTTGTAGAAGCACACAGAAGATACAGGAGAGACATAAACGAGTGAGGGAGGACAATTTGGTGATATCATAGGAACTGATTTTAACCTTACCCACCTTGGTAGGGGTGAAAGGAAAAGGAATCTCCTTTTCCCCTGTCATCTGATTACATTATCATAGGCTGTTTTGGTCTACATTTTCTAAAAGTCAAATTAAATGGAATAAATGAAGTAGCTGAGAAATATTTTGGTAAAAATATGAAAAGGTTTAAAATTGAATTGTAAATCATTGGAATTCTATCAAATTGCTGATGGTATTTTGGATTATGTATGAAGATGTTTTCTCTTGAGAGGTAGAAGACATTCTAGCTGTAAAAACTATTTATATACATCATTTATTGTGTGCTCTGGGTTTGATCTTCAGTGGGTAATCTTGCAAGTGTGACTTTTTTTTTTTAACTTGAGGAACTGTGTTCTCACTAACTCATTCCCTACCTTGAATTTTATCATATATTCTTAGTATTTTATTGGGACAAAGTTGTTTCTTTTTCCTTTCCAGATTTATACCACTTGTAGGGCATGGTAGTTCCTTAGATTTTGTTTAACTCTGTCATTGAGCTAGATAGAATCTTTGCAAAGTTTTGTTAGACTATAAATTGAAGCATATAAATGATGTGAAGAGTTTAAGCTAAATCTCCTGTTAATCAGGTAACACCAATCATATACTGTCTACCTCAGCGAGGGGAAAGATTTAAATACAGAGGTATAGCAGCAAAGGCAGGAAATTGTTTGATTGGCTATAGCTATTTAAATGCCAAGTTGGCTGTTTATGATTGGTTGTCTTCCCCATTTGCTTTATTTGGGAAAGATTAGTTGGCTGCCTGTGATCGGTAATTCTTAGACTTCTATCACTTCACCTCCAGTGATATATACAGGCTTATCGTTTGTTTTGCTAACTTAAGGCACCAAAGAATTAGAGTCACTTCAGTCTAATGGTCTCCTTGTTTAATTATTTTAAGTTTATAATTTAATGTTAGAACTGCTGAGAAACAGTTGCTCTACTGATTGGAAATGGAAAAAAAATCAAGACTGTACTTGGTAGGCATTAGCTTTATAAAATTCTGCTTTCCTGGTTAGTGGTTGATTGTATGATCTGGGTATTGGGAACTTGCTGATTACTTTTGTCAATGTGACCCTCTTGCTGAATGTCTGGAATATAACAGATGCTCAACAAAGATTTGCCTATAAAATGAATGAGTGGATGGAAATATAAGTGCAGAGAAAATTAGTACTTGCATTCATCAAAGATGATTTTGTTATCTTTTTTTCAGTGCTATTAATGCATTTAAGTATGTGCTGACTTGATTAAGTTATATGTGGCTGTGGATAAATATAACTTCTTTTTGCAAATGGTTTTGCCTCACAAAATAAGAAGTTAGGATTACAGGTTGACAAGAGCACTTGATTTCTTAAGCTACCCTGTGGTTATTGTCTACAGAGCAAGCATGAAAAGAGCACTGATTAATGGAATTGCTCATTGTTCTTTCCTACCGAGGCCATAGTTCATAACAAGTGTGTGCCTCATTGGTTAGGAAGCAGTTGCTGCTGGGTTTACTTTATTCATTTTATGTTGAAACATGCTGGATTTTTGGTTTAACTGGTGTAACAAGAACCTGGCATAGCTGTGAGATAAGCCTGCAGGGTTTCTTCTTCTACTTCATGTCTTTCTGCATTTTCACTCTGTAGTGCAGCAGCCACTACAGAACAGCCTAGTGCCTTGACTTGGGGAGAGTTACAAACTACTGAGTCCCTTTCTAGAGATTGTGGTTTAATTGGTTAGCTTGCTATAAGCTCCTCAGGTGATTTTAATGGTGCAGCCAAAGTTAAGAATCACTGGATGCTTAGGAATGCAACCTCTTGGCAATCCACTTAACCCTTCTGTTACCCAATTTTCTCTTCTGTAAAATGGGGGAAATAATAAGAGCTTCTCGAGGATTAAGGGAGTTAATATATGTAAAGCACTTGGATCTTTGTCTAGCACATAAGGGCTAATTATCTGTTAGCCCTATTGTTTGGTGAATGAGGAATCAATCATAATAATAGCTAATTTTTATTAAGCATATATGCTGTGCTTCATTCTAAGTGTTTTCTAGTTACTCTGTTCCTATTCCCATTTTACAAATGGGGAAACCAAGGCACAGAGCCTTAGGTAATTTTCCCAAGGTCTAAATTCCCAAGGATTTCCCAATGATTTAATCTCAAGTGTTCTGAACTCAGGCATGTAATAAACACCATGAATCAAATTGAAAAGTAATATGTGTTCTGATTAGTATTAGATGGTTAAAACATTTCAAATACAGTACCATAAAAACCCAGTATCAAAAGAGCTTATGATTATGCCAAATAATTACCAAATCTGTGCATAAACATCTCATTTTCCTTATATTACTTGCCATGAAACAAGAATTTTCAGAACGTTCACTGACTGCGACAGACATTTGATGTTTCCAGACAACCTACTGTGCGTCCTCACCGTATTCCCGGTGCTTTCCTTTCCCTCGGTTACTTTACTGGGCGTGTTTGGGTGAAAACAAGTGTTCATTGGAGCTTAATATTTATTTTTTAGTTTTCTGTTTTGAGGACAGTGATTTCCACAACTGTGAGGTTGCAACCAGAGGATAATTTCTTCAAACTGTTAACAACACAAGAAACATTTGTGATAGTTTCCTAATATTAAAGGAAGGATGGCTGTGTGGGGAAGAGGAGAGGCTGTTCAAATTTTCTAGCTAAAGTGCTACTGGAACTCCTATAGGCATATTTTCCAGGGGCTAGAGAATTTATTTAAATTTTCCTGGGTTTCAATAATAGTAGGAAACCTGTTATTCCTCTGTTTCAGATTGAGTTCACAGTGAATCTTTTCTCAAACTATTTCACTACCTTTTAGCTTATTGGCTTATATAAGACAGCACCAACTGTGGAATCAGCTGTTCAGTTTCCACTGTGTTTTTGTAATTTGTATTCATATTTATTATATTTTGTGTTGTTAAAAATGGGAGGGAATGGAAAAGATAATCGAACAGCTAATATTAATGAGGTATGATTAAAATAAAAGAGGAAAATATTTGGCATGATGAGTGTGATAGATTTTAGCCTCAAATTTGTTCAGTTGTGAAAAAAAGCAACATAAAATTAAGGAAACCATTTGAAACACCGGGAATATATCATTGTGCCAAAAAAAAAAAAAAAATGATACTGCTCCTTATTCCACATGGCACAGAGCCCTTCCTACCTGCCTCTAATCATCAGTTCTTTGTTGGATATTTGCACATTTGCGTTGTGTACATTTTCAGAATAAAATAGCACCAAGAACAGAGGTCAGCCTTAATAAATGTATATTGAATTGAACCTCTCTGTAGGACAAAGCCCTACCACTATTGTGCAAAAAACAACTCAATGGATATTTATTAAGCAACGACTACGAGTCCAAAACCATGAACTCCAGGCTCTAAAGTATGAACAGGAATGGCCAGGGAGCCCTGTCCAGTGGCGCTGTTGGTTGGAGCATTATCCCATATGCCAGAAAGGTTGTGGGTCTGACCCCAGGTCAGGGCATGTAGTTAGGTTTGCAAGTTCAGTTCCCACTCAGGGCATGTATGGAGGAAACCGATTAATGTTTCTCTCTCACATTGATGTTTCTCTCTCTCTTTCTTTCTCTTTCCCTTCCTCTCTCTCTAAAATCAATAAGCATATCCTCAGGTGGGGATTTAAAAAAAAAAAGAGTGGCCATGCAGTTTATTATTGGACAATCTAGGTTAGGAATCTCTTTCTCACAGCTGTCATTTCAGGATGCTTTGCTGCCATCCACGCTGACTTTCACTCTTTGTTCTCATGAGGATGCTATAGTGAGGACAAAACGTTTCCCAGAGTGAAACCAGTGCAGTTTTTATCTCCACCTTTCTACAGTTGTTGGGAAAGAAAAATGCAGTATTTGGGAATTTTAGGCCTTGGGGCATTGCCAGCAATCTACAGATTGATTTCATATGTCACTATAACTTTTGTGTTTTTTTCTACGAAAATGACATGGGGCTGTCATAAGAGAAAATTCAAGCCATATACAAAATTATAAAGCAATAAATTTTACAAAATATCACTGGTGTTAATATTTGTTTTAATCCTTCCAGTCATGTCTATTTGTATTTATGTATATAAAAACATGGATATGTGTATGGATAGAGATAGATAGATAGATAGAAAGAAATATTTTTTAAATTTTATTTTATTTTAATTGTTGTTCAAGTACAGTTTTCTGTCCTTTACTCCCATCCCAGCCCACCCCCCAGCCCTTCCCACCTCCCTCCCATTTCCACCCCCCTAGTTTTTGTCCATGTGGCCTTTATACTTGTTGCTCTAAATCCTTCCCCTTTTCCCCTGATCTTCCCTCCCCTCGCCCCTCTGGTGACTGTCAGTCTGTTCTCAATTTCAGTGTGTTTGGTTATATTTTGCTTGTTTGTTTGTTCTGTTGATTAGGTTCCTGTTAAAGGTGAGATCACATGGTATTTGTCTTTCACATCCTGGCTTATTTCACTTAGCATAATGCTCTCCAGTTCCATCCATGCTGTTGCAAAGGGTAGGAGCTCCTTCTTTAGAAATATTTTTAATGAAAATATTAAGTTTACTTAAATATTCAAAGGAAAAGCATCCTTTGAAATGGATAACTTAAGTAAACTTAGATAAATGTTTCATATATAAAGATTTATTTATGTAAATTTTCTATATGAATAAGAAAAGAATATTAAGTAGTTCTGATTTTTTTAACCACACCTTTCAGTTTTAAGTAGGATCAGTGTATTCCTTGCTTTAAAGGAAGGATGATTAGCATTCTTGCACTTTTTCTTACTTATCCACCCACATCTTTTAGTATTTGTTAGTTATAATATTTTACACTGTTAGCAATCATCAAATTTACCATCTGTTCTGCAACCACAGCTCCCCAGATGTTCAGTCATATCGAAGCATTTACTGGATTTAATGTTCACCACCAGTTCTTTAATTATGCATTTTCGGTTTTTATTTTTATTGATCTCCTGGTTTGTTGGATTGCACCGAGGTTTTTTTTCCCTAGACACGTTCATCGGTGCTGTATCTCTGGAGTTCCTTCATGCCTGTCTCTGGTCTTTATATTTGAATGAAAAGTTGAATAAGTAGTATATTTCTAGGTGAGATTATTTTCTCCTGATCATAAGTTTGTGTCCATAACTTTTATTTTATATCATTAAATGTGGTTGTAGGGAAGTCTGAAGCCAGTCTGATTTTTCTTCTTATTAGAGATTTATTTTCCTCCCCAACATACTTAGAGTACTTTGTCATTTATTTATGATGTTTGATAATTCACCTGGTATATATGTCAGCGTTGCTTGTGACCAACATTTTTTTTATTGTTGCATCACCTGCTTTTTTATTATTATTTTTTATCACCTGCTTTTTTGATGTGCTTACTAAATTCATTTCAAGATAATGGTTCTATAAAACATGCATATATAAATCCTTGTTCCCCCTTTATGCCATCTGTTTTTCCAATTGATTTACTCAATGTTCTTTGATTCTGCACACAGAATGTTCATCTCAGCCTTTTATTCATAGCATTAATTACATTTTCAGACATGCCAATCTGCAAAAATATTTTTAAATAAATTGTTTTTCCGTAATGGGGTCTCTTTGAACATTTCCTTAGCTCTGTAATCTCATTTTTTCTGTAATTACGTTGTTAAAATCAAGTCATCCTTGATGTCTTTTTAAATTTACTGAACTTCTTTTAAGTCTCATACTTTTAAAGTTCTAGAATTTTTAGCCCTCACTTAAGTGTTCCTTGGGACACGATTTCCCTTCAAACTGAATCTTCCATTGTGTTTTCCCTTCTCCCTCTTCTTCCTACTTCCTTTTTCTCCTGTTCTCTCTCCTCATTCTTATCTTCCTTTGTTTTCTCCTCCCTGCTTCACCAGCACCTACCAAATACCATTTTTCATCTTCACATTTAGGCCTACTCGGTTTGGATGGTTGTCATGTTGTATTTTTTTCTTCTCATTAAACTTTCCAAGGACAGCTCTAGGTCTTTAATCTTCCCTGATACAGTCCAGATAAATTTTCCTTAATTGCTTTTCATTTATTTATTTTTTTAGGATCATCTGGCCTTTGGCCCTTTGAGCTTTCTCTCTCTTTCTCTCCCTCTTTTCACTTCTCTCTCTTTTTCATACACATCATTTAAAACATAATACATAATCTTTGTTATATATCATGTGTTATATTCTATGTAATGTATAATATGAGAGAGAAAAATCTATCCTATTAGTTCTGTTTCTCTGGAGAAGCCTGACGTAAGACAGAAAGCTCAGGCATTGACTGTGTACATTCTCATTTTTGAGGATGCTTTGACTTATTAGTAATGGGTTCCTTAAGCCACTTTATACTATTTGCCCTCTATAGTATAGCACTTGGATCCCAACACAGGAGATCCGTAAATTCAAAGAGATTGTTTGGATATTGATGTTTCTAGTAAAAATATCCTCTTTGTCTTTTGTTGTAGATTTTTTAACTGAAAGCTGAAAGACAGAAAAAGTAACAAACACTTTAGAATTTACAGGACTGGGTTGGTGTAAGAGAAACCTTTTATTTTTTTTCTACCTTCAAGCAACTTTTATTGATGCTAATATTTTTGTCTTGAAGAATTATTAGGAATTTGTTTGAAAAAGATGAGTAGTACATGCATCATAGATGAAATAGAATTGGTGAAATCACAGAGCAGTAAAATAAGGCCAGTTGTGAAAACTAGATGCCAAGAGAAATATTTCTCTGACTTAGCAGCTACTTGTACCTGAATGTCTCTCAGAGTGCATGTCAAAAGCAAATTTTGGGGTCCCATCTTAGACTTATTTATTCATATCTGAAGGGCATGCTGCTCCAGGTTTTGCATTAAGACAAACAAACAAACAAATAAACAAAAATAAATAAATCCTCAGGAGATTCAGGTGAGCTCCTTTCACATAGGCTCAAGTTTGGGAACCACTGCATTATAATTCTGACACTGTATAGAATAATTTAGAAGGGACTCAACTGTCAAAAGCTTAGTGTGCCATGGTAAATGTTTATTTTGTCCTGCGGGCTATAAAAATCCACGGAGGGCTCAACAGATAGAGGTTCTCATCAAATTTTCCTTGTGAAAAGTGGAGTGTGCAGATGAGGACTGGGGGCTTCTCTTACAAGGTTTTCGGCCCTTTGATGTTTTTGTTTTCCTTTCTATTTCTCGGTATTTAAAAATGCACATCATCTAATATGTGTATTTTATAATGGAATGTATTTGTAGTACCTTGTGTTAAATTATCCTAGTTTCAAATGGCATAATAGATATGGGATGGAAATAGGCCAGAACTAGAGAGCCGATTTATCCTCAGGCAAGACAAAGAATAATAATCTAAGACAGTTCCTAGACTAGTTTAACATTACCACTACTGTGAGGGAAGATTCCTCTTATGAGATGTAAAGAAATATTTAGGGAGTCATATATGTGAAAAAAAATTGGAACTTACAGAATTGACAGAATTTACAGAATGCCACTGAATGACTTCCAAATTAAAGTTCAGAAAGTTTCTGAAATTTTGTAGCAAACTTGAGCTGGGGATTATATAAAAATAAACAAGAAAAAAGACCTTTTATTGTATCCTATATAGCTAAAACTTTTTTTATGAATGAACAGTTGATCTACTTTCTTTAGAGACTAATTGTATTTATTTCCTTCAAGCTGAAGGTAAGTTCATCAAGGCAATAACAGAAACAGTCATATAGGTGATCACACAAGGAAAGTATTAACACTTTTTTTTGACAGAGTTAAGTTAGTGTGGCTGCTAGATATTAAGACAAGATGTAAGACCATGCTTTCTCACCCTCCTTGCAACAAAACATGTTGCTATCACATTAATTATGTACTGGCATTCCTGAGGGAGCAGGGATGTTGAGAGAGAGTGTGTTTGGATTAGTAATAACTGTTCACCATCCACCTGAACTGCCCTTCCTAAAGTTAACTGCATATTTACATGCCAAATGCAATTCTATTTTCTACAATCAAAAGTCAGTTTGATGCCCTGGTGGGTGTGGCTTGGTTGGTTGGGGCATCAGTCCCTGAAAGGTTGCAGGTTTGACTTCCGGTCAGGGCACACGGCCAGGTAACATACCTAGGTTGCGGGTACAATCCCTGGCCCAAGTGCATATGAGGAAGCAACCAGTTGATGTTTCTCTCTCCCATCGATGTTACTCTCTCTCCCTTGTTCTCTCTAAAAAGCAATGAAAAAATGTCCAGGTAAGGATAAAAGAAAAAAAAATTAAGTCAGTTTGCTTCTCTGGGCTATTAGCTCTTTCACAGTCAGTGCGGCTGATTGGGTGCAATTGCTTTGCCTTCCCTAAAAAGTAATTGATTAATTTTCAATGTGACATATTTTCTGTTATTTTTCTTAATAATCTTACAAATAACTTTTGCCAAATATTTAGGCATTACACAATTTGCTACAATTACAGAGAAAGTCTCCTAAAAGTAAAATGCCAAAATCAGCAACTCCGACACTAAGCCCCATTAATCAGACATGCTTGAAAAATCTAACTTTTAGGTGTAGTCAAATTTAAGCAGCTAACTCCATCAGCAGCACTACCATACAAGAGGAAGTTATGAGTAACAGGAAAGAAAGAAAACTAAAACTAAATCTAAAAATTGAAGTGTGTACCTACTTGTGGAATATCTTCTCTTTATCTTGGAGCTCTCTATATAATTGCAATTTTATAACTGACATTTCAGCTTATACAAAAGAATTGTAATTGAACTAAATCTATAAATTTTTGGTAGCAAGAATATAAAATTACACAAACCATGTGCATGTTCTTTGCTTTGATAATCAATAGTAAATTTAATACAAAAATGACAAAATAGATTATAGGTAATGAAACACTTTTTCAAAATGCCACTGACATTTTTTGACCAAAAAAAAGTCCAGCATCAGAAACATCATTTTTTATATATATGTATATTTTAAGCTTGCTTGCTACATTTAGAAATAGCGTAAATGTGGAAAATGCTCCCCTATGTGAGCCTGTAGAAATCTAATTCATATTGAATACCCATCTTCTTTCATGCTGCACTAAACTAGTAGAGAGAAATGTATTTCCAGTCATAGTACAGCGTACATTTAACATACTCCATAGTTGTGTTATTATTCATGTCTTTGTAGGATTGCTTATAATTTCAGAAGACTCAGTCATTTCATGGAGACCTAAAGGAAAAAAAAATCATGTATCCAATTGAACTAAGCAAAGTGTACAATGGCAAGAAAATGAAGTACAGGAATTAAACAGGAAATGAATAAAATGTTTTATTGCTGCTGTGCATGTGCTACAGGTTTTTAGGTCATTGTACACATGACAACGTTAATGAGAAACGTTGTACGAGTATGAGAAGATAGAGTAATTCGCTGCTTGAACAGAGCTTCCTAAGGTACACATCCATACCTTTGGGCAAAAAGTGAAATTTTCTAGGGAAGACTGAATTTTGAAGTGAAAGTGACATCTTTGTCACTTAATGCATAAGATGTTGCATTCTCTGAGCAAAATTCTATGAGTTTGTTGAAGGTCAAGACTGAGACACTGCAGGGCTCAATTTGAGCAATCAGTCTGGAGAACAATCTGTGTTTCTGAGATTCCTGGGCTCTGACGTCATCGGTCAGGTATTCTGCTACTTTCTTTTATTCTCACAAACCTGAGAAGAAAATAACACTTAAAGTTAACAGTTCTGCTCCTCCTCAGCCAATCTACTTTCTCCTGAGATCAGATGAGACTGGGCGAGTTCAGGGTGGTATGGCCGTAGACTACTTTCTTAAAGACGCTGATGGAATGAGTATTTCTTTTACTTGTTCATTTCACATATGCTTATCGATGTACCACATCTAAGTACTGTGCTGGGGATGAGGGGCAAAATGTGAAAGACTTGCCTTTCACGTTGCTCACAGTCCCAGAAGGGTAACTCAACTCTGGACGGCAGGATTAAAGGAAGCCCAGGAGCACCCCGGCGGCTTTAACCTGGGCTGCTGTTTTGGCCTTCTATCTTGAGGCCAAATGATTATGCAGCAATTTGTCTTTATTCTTTTTAATTTCATTTGTTGCTTGAATGTAACTTTGTTTAACCCCATTTTTGTGAAACAACCCATCAAAGCTAAGTTAGACTTACTAAGAAGCATGACTGCCCACACCCAGTACAAATGATGAAATGCACTATATAAGGAATCACACAATATAGGTCATAGGAATGCGTATAAAAACATGTGACTTGGCACAGTTCTGATGAGACATTTTCTCTTTGTTTTTAAAATTTTTACTGGGAAAGAAGTGGGGGGATGTCACATGCATGCTCTGGAGGGAGAACACACACAGGGTCTTTCATCTTAAAGAGTTTTGATCTCTTTTCCAGAGGTGGGAACTTTAGGGGAGTTCTCATGGAAAAATCTCAATAGAATATTCATCAGCTTTTCAGGTTCATCCTTTCAGGGTTGTGGTTTCTACTGATTGGTCAGCACTATGGTCCTTAGTTATCATCTCTGGTCCTGATGTCAGCCATGGCATCACTTCCTCTAGTTTTGCTGCTTTTCTGGGCTTGGATCTGAAATGCAACTGAGGCCTAGATGTTATTTCTAGTTTGACCACAATTTTGTCTCTGTGGTCTGCAGACCCCAAGCTTTTCTCCTAAGATTGTTTGATGTGGGTCAGAACCACATTTTTCTGAGGGCTCGATGTGTAAGGAAGTGGTGGTGCAAGAGCTTGTATGGGAGTCTTTTGAGGCTATTCTCTGGCCCCCTTATTCTTCCTCCAAGGGGATCTAAGCTGCGCAACATGCTAGGGGAGGGAAGGTCACTCTGGGGGTGAGGTCCTAGCCTCTAATAATTGCTTTTTCTAATTTTGCCCTTTGCTAGGCACCCAGTACTTTCCACCCTGGTGACATTCTGTACCTCACCTCTCCTTCCTGCTCTGCTCACATCTGTCTAACTGCCTATTCTGCCAAAACTAGGGAAGTACCTTTAAATGGCAGGAAGATTTTTGAGAATTTATCTCAGAACACATTTTGAAATCCCATAACTTCCTTTCCTTATGTTACCTTGGGAAATTATTTCATCTTTTGGAACCAAGATTTCCTTATTTGAAAAATGGTGATAAAAAAAACAAAATTCAACTGAGTAAATTTGAAGATCTAATTTATTTATGATTCCATTCACGAACTGAGCAGCATCTCTTTAGGAATGTGAAGGGTGTTCTGTGGGGTTATATACCTGGAAGATTTTTATGGGAGGAAGAGTGGAGCAAGGGAGCTATTAACAAAAGAAAAGGAAGGGTTGTTTGGGGGCCCCAACATCTTTTCTCTGGGTGAAGAGAAGGGAAGTGTTTTCAGCATGCAGATTACCTCTTCTTTCCATGAAGGGTAAGGCACCTGTGACAGGTGACCTTATGTGGGGCTTGACCGGGAAATTCCAGACTGGTTAATTAATACAACATTTCTGTGAGAGGTTGAAACTGCAAATTGATCAGTTGTTAAATCCAAGTTTGGTATTACGGACTTTTAATGCCAGCGATGCTATTTTGGGCCTGTGATTATTTCCTTTAACAATCGGAAACCAGCATTACAGAGTTTTGTAAGAATTAAATTAAATAAGGTATGTGACACAGTTGATGGCAAATGAATATGTTACCATGCATGAAAATATGCCGTGACATTTGATTCCTACTATTAAACACAAAATTCCACCAAGAAAGTTGAAGATGTAATTGGCTGTATTGAAAGATTAACGAATCAGGCAGCATCCCATCTAGCAACTAGAAGGGCACCCTGAGAAAGTGTACAAAAATGGGAGGTTTTTATTGGTAGAAGGGTGGGGCGAGGAGGTTGTTGAGCAAAGTTTCAGGCCAGGACATCTTGGATCCTTGGAAGAGAATAGCAGGGGTGTTTATCAAGCAGATTGCCTCTGCTTCCTTTGGGGAAACTGAGAGGCCCTTGCGACAGATTACCTTATTGGTGTTGACCTGCAAATGTCAGACTGGCTGATTAAGATTCCATTTCTGGGAGGAGATGAAACTGCAGTTCAGTTCGGTATTGAATATAGGTTGGTTATCATGAGCTTTAGCATGAGTGATACCATTTTGGACCTGTGCTTTTTCCCTTTCACATTGCTAGGAAGCAGGGGTTATACAATGTTGAAGCATGTAAAATACAGCCTTTCAGAACTCACTGTGCTTTACTCCCATCCTATGTATCTGTCTCAATTTTTCCTGCACTGCCCCAAAACTCCAGGCTGTCATTCTGTTCAAACCCAACGTCTTTTCCAGGTTTCTCTCAATTCCTTTACTTACTCAAAATTAATTAATTCATTGATTTATTCATCCATCTACTCACCAAAATTTTTTTTAAAGTCAGCATCTCCACTAAGCACTGTGGATAAAAACATTGAAAAGATAAACACAAGGTTCCTGCTTTTGTGCACTTACATTATTAAAACTGAAAAGGGAGAAAATGCTTACATAATTACAGTCACGCTGTTCAGGAGAAATAGAGGTGTTATGAGTGCCAGCACCAGAAGGGATTAGCGTAGTATCAGCGTGGACTATATTACTCACAGGATCTTGTAAAAAACGAAACTGCAAGGCACTAGAGCACCTTGTTGAACAATTATTAAGAATTCTAAGACAGTGGCACCAGAGCAAGCACAGGGCTCTGCAAATGCACAGGCTGTGTGCTCATGAAAGCAGCTCTCTACACCGTGCAGGACCTGGGAGGATTCTCCAGTCAGTGTTAATTTCACTTGAGATCTGGAGGATAAATGTGTGTTAGGTAGACAATTTCAGACTTGCGTTTTCATTTGCTATTCCTATTTAGGCCTAACGTACTGTCGTTTTCTCAAGAGCTATCAGCCTTATTAGCTTTGTGACAAGGGATGATGCAATTTTTTCAGTCTTGGTTCAGATATTGATGGTAGAGGGACAATTGTCTTTTGCTAGGTCAGTTTCATCTCCCATATGAATCAAAAAGCAAAATAAAGGCTGAAATGTTATGACTCAGAATTTTTAAATGTCAAAATTTGTGAATAATTCTTAGTCAACCTTTCTTAAAAATTTATGAGAGTACAGTGGCCTGGGAATTGGAGACCTGGGTTCTTGGCTTAGATTTGCTTCTGACAAGGGATTCTTAGGAACCAGAGCTTCCTAATCTGGGGAAAAAAGTAATAATATTTAATCCATCTTTCAGTCTGAAATTGAAATGACTGACAATAGAATTTTCTAATTGTCTTTAGTGAACATACAGGAGTTCACTTGATCCTGGTCTACTTTTTTGGAACAAAGTCACAGCGCTGGCTGAATCATTAACAGCATCCATTCAGCAGTAGCTGCCAAAGGCCACCTTCAGCCGGCAGTGTCTTTTCTTAAACAACCACATTAATTCCCTGAGGTGACCACTGCTATTCTATTCTTCCATTAGTTAAAGGTCACCTCTACTAGCAAGCAGTTTTTGTTCTTCCCTGGGGTAGCTGCTTAAGACTACGTTCATTGTCTATATTAACTTCTCTACTGCATCTGTTAAATATCAAGGTAATTAAAGACTTATGTAGACACTGAGCCACTTTATTCTCAAGTAGAGACCAAGAAGCTTCAGACAGAGTAGTGTAGTCCCAGAATGGTGAAACTACAATTCTTTCAGATTTCTGAAACTTTCTTCCTATGTTTATTAGTGCCTTTGGACAATTTAAATATTCTTATTTAATATTCCCAATATTCTTGGGAATAGAAATTTTGTTAAATTAACCTGAGTATTTTAGGCTCTGCTGTGACACCACTGAATCCCCAAATGTCACAGACTTAAAACAACAAATGGATTGTTTCTTTTCAAATCCTCTGGGGCACATGTCCTCCACCGCATTCATCAGCATGCAGGCTGACAGGATCTCTACACCATGTAGCACTACCTTCTAGACAGAGCATGGGAACCCCTGGATGTACCAGGGAAAAAGGCATGTGAGACTCTCTCGCTGAAATTAACTATTTGAGCAGAAACTAACATACATTATGTTTACTTACAAGCCATTGGCTACAAATAATTATACAGCCCTAAGTGCATGGGTTCAGGGAAGTGTAATCCTCTGTGTGCTCAGAAGAGGGGATAAACCTCTATGCATTTCTATGCAATGAAACGCTGTTTGCCTTGGTTTTCTTAGAAGTAAGTTTAGATTAAAGGGTATTAACCTAGATGAATTCTGGCAGTTCAGATGGCCAAGAAAACATACATCAGTATTGTCAAGTCTCATTATGTTACGTTTAGTTTTAGATCATGGTGTCTTATTGCCTTATAATTGTACATGTATGTATTTCTGTTTCTGTGTTGCTGGTATACCTCCTCCACATAATGAAAGGAGATATATCTCAATGTTGACAGATTTCCTACTGTTTGCTAAGAGGCCATAATAAAACATTATCCCTTTCTTCTAGGAGCTTATAATAATCTTTGAACATCAATTAAGCCCCATAGATAAACATACTTCTCAAAATTGCACAACTTTGAGGAATCATATTTAGTTTTAACCATGGAAAAATTGGCTTTTTGATAGCATTCCTTATAATTTTTAGTTAGGCATAAATTATATTTTCCATACTTTATGGCACATGAATATATCACCTCAGATGAATATTTGCCGTAATATGAGAGCCAATTCACAGCTCTCGAATGAGCAAATAAGAAATCAACATAGTCCACAGGTACTGCTGCAAGTAGGAGAGATATCAGGGCAAAATCTAACAACTAGATATAATTCTGCCAATATTCAATGTGGTATCTAAGGCATATTAGCTGCTTTTGATTGGCAATCTAGGATCCTTTCTCTTTAGGAAATCAGAAATATGGAGTACAAGGTGTATAGGAATGTGTGCAAACCCAACTATGCATTATCCAGTGAATATTTTCGTTCAAAACCCTAACCTAAGCCATTTGCAGTTTGAGCTGGCTGTCTGTGGGATGTGTCAGTGAATTGCTCTCTCTTTGTTCTTTCACTGAACACCAACCACAGAGCAGGCACTTTTATAAGTATTTGTTAGGTAACAGGGAATAAAATACAGCTCCTGACTTTTTGAAGCTTTCTGTGTATTAGAGGAAATGGACATTAATAACACAGACTGCAGGGAACTTCTCTCTGTTGTGGAGGACATGGTTTGTGTGCGTGTGTGTTGTATATGTGTCTGAATGAATGTGTGAAGGATAAATCAGGAAAATTAAGAAGAGGGGGAATTGTTCTTAAGAAGAAACAATAAAGCTGGCAGTAAAAAAATAGCATACGTGAATGAAGCAGGAAAAGAACCCAGAACTTAACTCTTTAATACAAACCTTTTGACTTAAACAAATTGTTCAGTGTGTTGCTCATAGTTTCATATAAGGGCCAACTTTATACATTTACTCTGAATTTTGGGGCCAAGAATGTACCTAAGTCATTTTACTGGAGACTTTGAACTGAAGCACCCAATTTCTTGCTTCCCTTCATGTGCAAAGAAGTCCTGAACTAAATGTCATGCTGCATGAACTAATAACTAATTTATTCCAGGTGAAGCATATTTCTTATGAAAATTTTTAAGGAAGTGTAAAAATACTCATTAATATATGTCTTCCTTCTTCAATTCAATGAGAATTGGAGTGTAGTTATAAACAAATAACTGTAACCAAACATTCCAGAGTTCCACACCTTCCCATATTATCCTGGATTTAAAAAAAGAAAAAAAAAAACAGGAATGAGAGAATTGATTAGTCTGACCAGAATTCTATGACTCATTTCAGCCAGCAAATGTATTTCAGTATCAAAAGGAAAAATGAGAACATCACACAGTGGGCTCATCAATTTTTCAGGTGAAGAGAAGAATAACAAAGCAAATGTGTAAATTATTTTAGTTCTTTCTTCTGAATTAAGATAAGAAATGTGATCTGATTATTAATTCCTCATGCCATACTCAAAAAGAAATAATTTACAGGCATCTATTCTTTCCCTGAAATTCTCTGTCTCCTATTTGAAGGGAGTTTTTGCAGCCTCCTCTGACGATGCCAGCATTGTCTCCTGGGGCACATATACTTGGGAAATTGATCTCTTGACAAACGTCTCATCAGTGCTTTTGAAGTTATAGAGTGTTTATTCCTTTGTCTCTATAAACAGACTAAGTTCCTGTGTAAGACTACTGGGAAATGAAACGTTCTATTTTTGTAGTTGTTTGAACATTTTATAATATTTACTATCACAGCAATACCTACCTAAAGAGATTTCTTAAGCAATACTACCCAAAATCAACCATTCCAAAGAATTAAAAATGATGTGAATATGCCCCATCCTCGTGTGCTGCGAGACATGAAAGAAAGCAAGGTTCATGGATGGTAGCCACCATTCGCTCGGTTGATAATTGCTGTGCCAAGTGTGGTATATGAATCCCCTTCATGAATGTTTCATTCTTAGGGCTCCTTTTTTTGAGGGGGGAGGATTTTCTTTCTTTTTGTTTCTTTTCCTTTTTTTTTTTTTTTTTGAATACAGAGAAAAAAGAATGAGCACATCATTCCTTAGTATCTTCTTAAGATACTAAGCTTCTCCTATTAAGCCTCTTAATTTCAAGAACTCATTCCAGCTGAAGCGTGCAGCTTGTCTACCTTGGTGACAAGGCTAACACTAAGTCATCGGTAGCATCTCGGTAACCAATCATTAACAGTGGTCGAGGGAATTTAGTTTTCATTGGACAGGAGGAGCACATCTTTGGGTTATTAGTAAGCACTACACAAACTAAACCGCAGTACGAACTGTGCAAGGAACGTTTTGAATATATACCAACATTTTTGGGAGGCATATATCAATAGAAAAAATGAACACTCTTAATTTAATTGTTTCATCTGACCTAATATCATTAATTGGCACCAAATAGGCAATGAATTTGTGAGAATGAAACTGATTGGCTTGAGATTTTAAGAAACAATCTTGCAGTATTTCCAGTACCATTATAACTCAATAGATTGACAAAATATTATCAAATATGTGTCTTTTTGAGATCCTGTTTTGATCAAATTAGGCATTTATAGTTGGCATATGAAATGCTTATAAAAGACAAGAAAACTAGTAATATCAATAACATCATCATTTTTCCCTTCCATTCTTGTTAGAATAAGCCTTTGTTAGAGAGAACACAAAGATAAGCTCCATCGAAACCAAGGCTAAATTATCCTTTTGAGTCTAAACTAATGATTCTTTACTTTTGGGGAAACTGCTTACAAATAAATGTTATTTATAGCAACCCAACCCTTCTAAAAAGCATTTACAATGGTTGACTAAAAACAACAACAAAATTTTGCTAGCATTGCCATTTAAGTATAGAAAAACAAATGTAGTAACTGCAGGAGACGTGTAATTGCTATTGATTCTCCTCAAAACCCTTTCAGTTTTTGGTAGTTCAAGGAGATACAGAAATTGAGATGAGTTATATAATAAGTGGGAAGCAGAAACAATTGTTTAAGAGAAGCAAATGGTCTTCTGAGGTGGGAAGCAGTCACTAACAAGCAGCGCTGTGGTCTAGGGCTTACTGCGTAATGAAAAGGAAAATGTACAAGTAGAGATGTGAGACAGATGCAGAAATGAGTAATGCTATTTACTACTTCTGTGCATCAGGAACACATAATATACACTGCATGCCTCCTAACATTCTACGCAGAGCATTTTTGCTTTTGCTTTATGTTGAGGAAAGTGAAGTTTACAGAGGTTGGCTTTGTAGTCAGTGAAGTTTGCTTTTGTTTTTTTGTTTTCCACTGTCATCCACAGTTCACAGCAATCCAAGGGGGGGAGGTGTTTGAACCCCAGGCCTGGTGCAAACAAAGCCCATGTTCCTTTCAAGGAAGCCCATGTTGGCTTTCAAGAAAAGTGTACCTTTGCGTCACTGGATAAGCTCTCATAGGGCTGGGTGACAACTGGAATCCTGTAGAGAAGGGTCAGGGACTGAGTGAGAAGTTGGAAAGGATGACTGCAGGTGACTTCTATAGATGAGGCATTGACTGAGCAAAACAAAACGAACCTCAACCAGTGGGACCTATGAGGGTAAATGAGTCACTGGCTGTCAACTCAAAACAAAACATAATTGGCTATCTAATTTGTTACTTTATCTTGAAACTGGGTCTTATTTGAATTGATTATGCCATTTTTGTTTTTGAACACACAAGGAAATATAAGGTATTTCAACATTAAGGGATCAGGCAAAAGAGAAGAGACTTCAATGCACTCCAGGAAGGAACAATCCGTGAGCTAGGAGAAAAAACAAACAAACAAACAAACAAACAAAAAACAAGAAAAAAGTGTGGTGTCCTGGAAGCAAAGTGAATGAAATACATCGAGTGAGTTAACAGCAGCATCACATGATGGTGATAAGTCAAAAAATGCAAAAAGACTGGTATTTTTGTATTGCATGTCATGACATGAAAGTCTTTAGGGACCTTAACAAAGGAATGTCAAGTGGTAGAAGCCAGAACACGTTGGTTTTAACAAGAAATTACGTAGTAGTTGATACAACTGTAAGAAGGGATTTATAGCACCTGGTCACCCTCAGTAATATTTGATGAATATACGGAAGAATCTGTGATGAATTAAGTTTTTTAAAAAATAACCCTGTGCCAGATGCCTTTAGGAATACTGAGAAGCCATGGGGAGACCCTCATCCCCCCTGAGACACTGCCTTCCCCAAGCACAGCGAGGCTGAGATGGAGGTGTTATCAATGAGCACAGAGGGCCCCCTGAGTGTACCATCTCTCAGGGCTCAGAGGAGGTGAGGTGCAGAAATGTATTGGGAATGGAGACATAAGCACACCTTAGATTCCTGTAGAGACTGGAGGAGACCGTTATGGGTATATGTCAGTGTCAGGACAAAGAGCATGTATTATCCTGAGGCCTGGCAGTGGGGGAATGTGTACATCGATGAGTCAAACAGACACTTGTTACTGGAAGAAAGGGCAGGTACAGGTGTTAGTTTGGAAGCTGAAGAAGAGCTACAGCTTGATACCTGACCAGGAGGAGTCTCTCAATGCCAGCTCAGAGGCAGGTGTTCTTTTCTGTGGTCAGGGAGAGCCAAGGCCCTTTACCCCTGGACACATCCTGGTGGAGGGAAAGGCTGACCTCTTCCTTTGGATAAGTACAGCTGTTGATTCAGAAAAGGTTACCACATGGAAACCAACAGAGAAGGAACAGAATTGCAAAATGGAGTACTTCAACATTTATAGTCCAGCCAGGAAGAAGGGTCAGAACGGGTCTTGCAAGAAGCAGTGAGGGTGAGCTGTAGATGGGTTATCTCATTGTGTAGTCATATCCTGTTGTGTTGTTCATTCTATTTTCAGAGTCATAAAAGAGCTTGAGTACAAGGAGACCAGTCCTAGTGTTGTCTTCACCTTAATACTTGTGTGGCTTTCCGGGAAGTCACTGTTTTGATTCGGAACACAAGAGGGAGAGGAAGAAAGACAGTTTTCTTCTCTTTCAATATGAGAGGTATGACAGTGTGCTTGTATGCCAATGGAAATGATCTCATGCAAATAAAAATTATTGATTATTTTAATAAGCACCCTGAAGTGATTGCCATGCGCAGACAAGTTTAGAGAAATTATATTAGACCATTTTTAACAACATTTTTATTATCACACCAAGCTGGTTGAGCCTTCAATTTCCCCTTTCCATTCTGCCTCCCCCCTTCCTTCTGCTTCTCCTCCCTTCTGTGATAATATGTTGAGTATACACTGTAAGGAAGGGCCTTTATTAGGAACTAGTGCATAAGGATAACTACGCCATTTTCTTAAGGAGCTTGAAGTTCTTTAAGAGCAAGAATCAAACAAACAAACAAATGAAATAAGTGATTTGTGGTCTGAAAGCCAAAGGAGGGAAAAGAAGTTCATTCAGAATGTAAGGACTATAGAATTTCTCCCTGGAAGACATTGGTTTTTAAACAATACTATTTAACAATAGATGAGAATTACTATTGATCCTCTATCAAACCAGATTCCTTTGTGCCGTGTTTCTGGAAAAATGGAACATAGCTAATATAGGATCTGCTTCAAAACCTCTCCTGACCTTCTATTCTAATTCGTATCCAAGCTTAATGAAATATCTGATTTAAACGACCTCAGCTTGCAGAAAACTAATGTATAATCCTCTTGTGCAGCCTTGGCTGTAGTGCCTTGCTTTCAAGATATGAAAAAGAGTTATTCAGAAGAGTAGCATTTTAAGTAAAAGCATCAAATCATAACCAAACCATTTCAAGAGAAGTCAGCAAAGAATCTGCACCAAGAGTTAATTAAAGAGAACCTTCAAACCTCTAGGTGTTTTCAAAAACCTTCCTAAACAGCACTTTTGTGGAATGGGGGTAATCTAAAGGAAATCTAAAGGAACATTGCTTCACACCCAATTTCTTGTGTATTGTTCATCCTGCCTTGCATGCCAATGGGATTCCAAAAATGCTTCTTGTGCAGCCTGGGAGAGGTCTAAACAAAGTAAGTGCAGGCTTGGCTGTATTATATGGGAACTGGGGCTTTGCACCTCCTGCAGCTCTCATCAGAGATGTGCATGTTTCCTGAAAGCTTAGATTCTGAATAACCCTTCCATTCCTTTTAGAGTTGGTATCTATGTGCACTTTATAATTCTCAGATAGGAAACAATATGTGGTTTCAAAGAACAACAGGTTCAGAAAAAAAGAGGTTTCTTTTTAAATAAAATTGCATAGGGAAGGCATGATTGGTGATCTAGGCTTGGGATCATGGCATAGATCCTAACTATTGAATATTTCTCAGTTCACGTTTGTAATGATGTGGCTAAGAAATGAGCAAGTTATATTAGTTTTGTGGTATATTTGCATTTCAAGTCAAATGGTAATAAGACATTCAGGTGGTATCTTAACTAAAATAACTAGGTAAATTCTAGTACTTGTGTTAAAAGTCACATTTTTTACTTGTTGTATGAAAGCACTTACATTTTTTGTGAGGTATGTTTGTTCATTTTTCTCTGGGTTCTTTACTGCTGTTACTGTTTTCCCAACACAGTACAATTTTGAATAGTGGAGTCAAAATATTTGCCTTGTTTTCAATGTTTGGGTAAAGACTTTCAATACTTCATCCTCAAGTATAATGTTAGCTTTAGGTTTTTCATAGATGTCTTTCATTAGGTTAAGGACATTTCTTTCTATTGCTAGTGTGCTGAGAATTGTTTCATGAATAGGTATTGAATTATTTCAGATGCTTTTGCTGTATCTATTGAAATGATCATTCGGCTTTTCTGCCTTTTTCTATTACTATGAAATGACATTGGTTTTCAATTGCTAGAGAAGCCTTGTGTTGCTGAAATAAGCTGTGCGTAGTCATGAGGTGTTATTTGTATAAATTGCTAGATTCATTTGCTACATTTTGCTAAGAATTTTGTGTGTATGTTCATGAGGAATCTTGGTATGTAATTTTTAAATTCTTATTATATATATGTATGTATTTGCCAAGTTTTGATATTGGAGATTTAGGGAAAAATTAGCCTCTATTTTTTGAGTTTTTATATACTGGGTATTATTTTTCCTTAGTCAACAGAATTCACTAATATTCAGTCTTGAAGATCTTTTTGTATGAAAAATTTTAGTAAAAGAGTCAAATTCTTTAAAAAATAGAGATATTTGAATTTTCTATTTTTTCGTGGGTTAGTTTTGGTAACTTGTGTTTTTCTAAGAATTTGTACATTCCCCTGGAAGTTGTCAAATTTATTGGTTTAAAGTGGTTCATATTATTCTCTTCTATTTTTCTAATGTCTGTAGGATTAGTAGATAGTGAATAATTATTTGTTAGGAGTTGAATAAATAAATAAGCCATAGAAATTAACACAACTCTCTATCAACAAAACCACTGATTTTAAAACTTTTATTAAGGCAAAAAATTTAAAAAAAACCCTTTCATCAGACAGAAAACTTACTCGGAAACTTTAAACTAAGTTATAAAAATGGAATATAGATATGGATAAAAGGAAGATAATTTGAAATAAATGAGCTCATTTACCTTGCTCCCCCACATGCTACTGCTGTGGCACCCCAAATATTCCCCCATTTATGAACATTTGGGAGTTCAGTTGAATATATTTTCATAAATCACTGAACCACATTCTAAGCTTATTGAATGCAGGATAAATTTTATTCATCTTTATATTCTTTATAATACTTAGTGCACTGCTTTGCATGCAATGTTCAGTACATGCTTCTTTAATGAATGAATGGAGACTAGTGTCTTTGACCCTTGTCAATTTGTGAAATAAATGATGCTTTGTGACATATATAAAATCTAAGTGAGAGTCTTTATATAATTCCCAGAGTGTAAAGAGAACCCAGCGTGGTGAATCTACTTTGATAATTATAACCATATTAAAAATATTTGATGGAGTATAATATTTATGCCATGAGGTATGACTTATGTCCATGCTAATTTCCTGGCTCTAACCAATCAGTAATTAGACAGGCAGGGAGCCATTAGAAGATAGTGCATTTCTCTTTATTTTCATAAATTTCTTTGTGATCAGTTTGCTTCAGTTTGTTTATTGAACGGGACACCAAGTTTTGCTGCATTATTGCTATCCTGACTTATGGTTTATATGCCAGCATGAACCTTCTTTCCTGTAGATATAGGGCAATGACTGGAGAAAAGGGTCCCAGCAGTAACAGATAAACAAAATATTTTATGCTTGTCTTTCAACATGGTCATGAGTTTGGTTGTATTCTTTAAAAAGGTTCATACAGATATTTCCAGTTCTAAAGTATTATAATTACACTTTCATGGGGACTAATCAGCTTGCCTTTAGTCTCTCTTCCATAGTGACAAAGAATTATTCTCTTGCGCTCCAAACCAGAATCAAAGATACTCAAAAATTATTCATTATTTTTTCTTTTGACTTTGATCTCAAAATCAAAGTACAGTGAGATTTTCAAGTGTTCCTCAAGTCACACAAATTGGCAGTTTTAGGCTACACAACATGTATACTTCTCTGAGTTAACATGTCAGGGGGAGGGCCCCACCGCCTATTTTTCACCTCCCAACAGGTTGGCCCCATTGCAATTCAAGTATGTTTGAAAGGCCTTCTTGCTAATTCAATGTTTAAAAATTAAGCTCCAGAAAGGCTTAAAAACTTTCAGAACCGGAAAAAGGTAAAGAAATCTTGGTACCAAATGCTTTATAACAGTTCCATCTGGAGGTAAAGGTGAGAGTAGGGGTGGAGATGAAAAGAAGTTCAGGATTAGAGGAAGAAATTTTGTTTTTTTATTTAAAATAAATTTTAATGAGTAAAATCACATTTATGTTCATTGTTTTTCAACTGTAAAACATATCTATAATTTTTATAGGACTATACTAATAACAGAGAAAAATAATTGTATAGTCCTTGTCATGAAGATGTCTACATTTTATGAAACAAAGATATTAATGAAACTTCTAAAAATGTAGGTAATATGTCAATGAACAAAAATGATGCAGTAATAGTTGTAAGTTTTGTAGAAGTTGAGGTGTTAAGGAAGTTGTGGTAATCAGGGTCAGATTCAGGGAGAGGTGAGATTTAAGACATGCCTTTAGTAGTCGGTGGCCTAGGAGGAAAGTTCGGATCAGCAGAAAATAAGAGGAAGTTACAGGGATGGGAGTGAGGAAGAAGAGCTAGTGGAATACTTAACTTTTAAATAAACATGCTCAGTTTTATGGTGGACATTTACTAACAAATATATGTTATGGGATATTCTAAGTTTCCTGAAACAAATAGGTAAATAAACAAAATAACGATACTAACAAATATAATGACTAAATTAAAAGTTTGGGCATATCCAAATACATCACTAACTTCAGATAGGAGACACTAGGTCACTCACTCCCCAGTGGCCAGCAGAGTATCTTTTCTATAGATAGTGCTCATAAAAATAAAAGTTTAATAAAATAAAAGAGAAGGAACTGATCCCTGCTTAGTACTTAGCATTGTAAGTGCTCACAAGCTATGTGTCAGGTAATTAGAGTAATCAAGATGCAGTCACTGACTTTAATTAAACTTTATATCATCGAGTGAGAAGTAATAAATTTGTGTGAAATAAATGTGGAGAGGATTTAGGGCCAATGGGATCCACATATCGGTTCGGATGATAGTAAAATGTCTGCACATGGACACATCAGTAGTTAACTGGTGTAAATCATTTCCAACGAATCTTCTCTCTCAAATGCACTCTCACAAATAACACAGTGTAAAGATGCCCAAATATTTTGTTAGTTTCCGTCACTGCACTAGACATCTGGACACTTCTAAACTGCTGCAGGTGTAGCTTTGCATGGCATGCTCAACTTAACAATGAATATATTACTTAGTTATTGGCTTTGAATTAGGATCAGAAGTCTAAATCCTGGGAATGGAAAGTCAAGCAGACCAAGAATAAATATTGTATATTCTTTTAAAAAATCCCCTGAAAAAGAAATGAAGAAATGTGTTTTAAGCAAATTATTTAGTCATTTTTTTTACCGACTATTGATCAAATGTCTGTTATGGGCTAGCCTAGGAAACCACTAAGAAAGTATCATTTTCTTATTCTCATGACACAAAGGCTAATGGAAGAGTGCAGCATGGAAAACATTCAAGTGAACAAATACGCAGTTTTAAATTGCATTTAGCATTGAGATGAGTGGAACAAAAGAGGTATATTTATGTGGAGGAGGGGCAAAAAGATGCTTACTTAGGGCAATAGGGAAGATGTGTCTAGAAAAATAAGCTTTAGAAAGATACTTAAAGATTAAGAACATGGCTAACAAAAGACCGGGAGACTGGTAGGGGAAGGAAGTAGGGAGAAGGGTATTCTAGGTAGAGGGAGCAATATGGGAGGAGGACCTGATATAAGAAAATATTTGGCATATTTATCACTTAATGAAAGCTCTTTGGTTAGTGGTGATGTAGGCGAGAGAAAAGGCATACAAAATGAAGAGAGAGAGGAAGGGTATTCAGCATTCCTAATAGTATAGACTTCAATTTATATGTAATGGAAGCTAATAAAATATTTTAATCAAAAGAATGATGTTATTCATTCAACAGGTATTTACTGAGAGCCTTAGTCTGTGCCTAGAAGAGCTTCAGGTCCTTGGTACACATTAGTCAGATAACACACACACACACACACACACACACACACACACACACACTTTTTAATCTGTGTTGGACACAAGCTTATACCCTAGTGTATGTGGAGGGGGAGGGTTGGGGGGCAGTGAGACAGACGAGAAACAGTAGGTATAACTAATAAATCTTGTGATGTATCAGAAACTGATGAATTCTATCAACAAAATGAAATTCAGAGCCGGATAAGGAAGGTTAGTACCAGAGGTGGGGTGTGTAAATAACCTGCACTTTTTAAATAGAGCAGCCAGGGCAGGCCTTGTTGATTATATTATAGGTTTGAAAGATCATTTTACTTCAAATAGTTGTTTTTTTTTTTTTTTCAGGTTGTAACTGAACTAATGGAAATACATTTTGTCCTCCTAGACTCAATACAAACTCTGCCTTCATATCAAGATTTAATACAAGTGTGGTTGTACATAACTCTGACTATTCATTGCCTTACAGACACTCAGCATCCTCAGGGAGTTTGCACTGCTGTCTTTCTTTGACTGAGTCAGTGCTACGATTCTGTATTGGTGTTTAGTTCTCTCCATGTTGTCTGAATGTAGGATGATTTAGAAATACATATTTGCACAGTTTTGTAGGGGAAGATAGTATTTATACTCAGTGGTTACCTGAGTAACCAGATGAGTTGATCTCAAACAACTCGCTAATTCAAGGAACCAGCAGGAGAAGTGGTCAGCTGTTTGGACATTTCAGTATCTTTTATTACCCTAGGTTGGCTGTGTAGTCAGGAATGCAGGCCTGATTAGGAAACAGCAAGACTGCTCTGAAGTAAATTTTAAGCTAAAAAATTGTGGCCTAAGTTAGGATCAATTCCTATATTGAGGTCCTTATCTGGTTAACAAGTGAATTTTTCTTACGATTTGTTTTCTCCTCCCAATCACATGTGCGTACAATGATTTTTACAATACAGCATGGTTCTGTGGGTCTATTTGAAATATTTGTGTTGCCATGGTATTGGAGATGTTTAAAATGGAATTCCGACTGACAGGATTTATCAGTTCAAGACTACCTTGAATGAATTTTAAGTCAATAAAGTAGCATGTATTCTTTGTTATTTATTTATTTATTCATTCACTGAAAAATCATTTATTGAATTTTTGTAACAGGATTAGACCAGGAGTAGGTGCTCAGGAATATGTGAAAACAAGAAAAACTCTACTTTGAGAGACCTACCACAAAGAAAAAATAGAAATAATCCTTCTCCTCTAGAGATCACTTTTAATTGATTGTGTGAAACCCAACTTATTCCAAGAGGTTAAAAAATCATGAAAGAAGCAGGGAAGGCATGAATAGTGACTGAGGCAGAGTAAGAAAGCAAGGTCCGCTCCGGGCCAGCACATCTGGTTGGAGAAGTTTTACTCTGTGGGAATGCTGAGCTAGGAGAGTGACTGTGGGCTGAAATTCAGTTCAGGCTGCAATCATGGAGTTTCTACACTTTGGCACAGGCTTGCTTGCCCTGCAAGGAGTGAGTACTTTTTACTATTTACAAAAAGCTCTGAGTGGGTTAGTGGTAACCATGGTCAGCTCTTACATTTTATAATGTTGACCCTCATATTCATAGCTTTAACATGTGCCAGGCATCATACTTTGTGCATAATATTTCATTTATCTTACCTGAATAACCCAGAGATATTGCTATTATCCCCAGTTTACAGGTGAGACAGTGGTGATGTAGAGAGCACGTACCTTGCCTAAGGATACCTGTCTTAGAGCCAGGATTCAAGTCTAGATCACTTGTCTCCAGGACTCCCTGATTTTAACCGCTATGCTGAAGCATAATATACACAAACATACATACACATACACATAAACTTGAATTTGATAATCATTTGCAGCTAAACAATATCTATGCAGCAACTCTAGACTAGCAGAGGATTCAACTGATCAGGAATCTTGTGTTTAGAACTCTGTAATACTGAGCAAGGATAAATTGCTATTATGGGAGCCTTGGTTACACTGCTCTATTAATTTAATAGCAGACTCTAACTTTATTACAGTAAATAACATATTCATTAAAATGTTTAAACACTCATGAATGAAGAGAAGAGGCATTAGAAATGCACTCTGCTGGCATAACTAACAAAGCAGTGAAATCGCCTCACTGCATATGGGAATTCCGAGCAGGTGATCTGCACACTCTCAGTCTCTGACTTTTTCAGTCTGTTTAGTGTTTGGCATTCAGCCTGCCATGCATGCTACAGAGGCTAACTAAAGAGAGCTCTGCCTTTGGGAGAGAAGAAGCAGCAGCCTCTCAGTGGAATCAAGTGATTAAGAAGTAAAGTGAGCCTTCAGGAAGAAGAAGAGTGATCTGGATTGGGTAGGCTAATCCGCTACAGGGAAATACTGAGCAGGCCTTCGGTGTGGTTGCATGAGAAAGACAATTGCATCCTGAGCAGGGAACTGAAAATGCAAATGTCTTATGAAATGCAAATGTCTTATGCAAAGTCCTGGTGGGTTCTGCTGACCATTTTGTTTGGGATTCTAATTTTCTAGGCATAAGATTATCTACTCTAGTAAAGGATAGCCCCCTGGGTGTTCCCGACGTCAGAATCTTGGGCAAGAAAATTGAAATATTGGTAAATTCATATATGTGTATTCATATATATTAATGGAGTGACTTTAGGAGATAAAATATTATTTTTAACTACTTTTTAATCACCCTTAGAGGTCTTTGAACAGGAGCTGGCATGTTATTATGGTTATAGGAGCAGAATGCTTTCTATGTGGCAGAGAACATTGAGGTCAGAGTAATGACCTCTGTGGGCTATAAGAACGCCAGGGCTGTAAGAACCCTGGGTGATAACAGTGGTAATGGAGAGGAAAAGACAGATGAGAGAGCAATAACATCTCATGTTGATGGGGCTTAACTACTCTTAATTGAACATAAGAGGCAGTGGAGAAGAGTTGGCCTTTTTCTGCTGCATCCATTCACTTACTTAAGAAATAGGTAGACTGATGGTTGCCACAGGGGACGGGGGTTTGCGGGGATGGGTGAAAAAGGTAAAGGGATTGAGAAGTACAAGTTGGCAGTTACAGAATAGTCACAGGGATGTAAAGTACAGCATGGGGAATGTGGTCACAAATATTGTAATAAATATATATTGTGGGTACTTGAACATTTGGGGGGATCAGTTTATAAATTATATGTTTGCCTAACTACTCTGATGTATACCTACTTGTTACTAATACAACATAATATTGGATATAAACTGTAACTGAAGAATAAAAAAGGAAGCATTTAGCAACTATTAAGTCTCAGGCACAGGCACAGTGCTAAGCATACAACAATGAGAAAGTCACGCTATAAACTATGACCTGTGGGCTCCTGGTGTTCCACGTACACTGGCAATGAGGCCACCACCGTGCTTAAGCACAGTCAAGTTTCGTATTCAATCCCCAATGTCCACCTTTGAGGGAGCTCTCATAGTACCAAGTACTGTGTTGGTCATGGTGCTGTCAGGAAAGAATAAGCCACTATATATGGTATTTTGAGCAGAAAGGGAGTAAATGCAGGAAATGATCGGAAAGGCGTTGGAAGAGTTAGTGTAACAAGTGTGGGAGTATTGTCATCCAAAGACTGAAGAAACTGCGACTACCCTAGAGAGAAAATCATGAAGGGGTACTTCTAGAAAAATTGACACCAATACTGCTACGTGGAAACACGCTATTGCTGATGCGCAGAAATGTAGAGTTTGTGCTACTGAACTTCCCGAGATTTCCATTGCCACAGTGGGATCCTGTCATCTTGTGCTACAGTACCTGGTTTCCCTGCTGATACTGCAGCTGCTGCTTCCATTGTCCCCAGAATAAAGATCAAATAGCTACTACTTAAAAAAATTAAATATCATTTTATTCTCTTTTCAATGCCTCTCTTAAGGAGAATCCAGCAAAAGCCTAGATGGCTAGGGGGTCTGGTATGCAGTTTGTAGGTGTTTAGCCTTGGTGGTGCAAAAGAATACAGAAGAGAAAATATAAAACTGAAAGCCACTGGACACTACTGAATGTGAGATATTGTGATAATAGTTCAATTTAGTGGTGATCATTGAGCTTTTATTTTTCTTCCTACCTCATTACTAGTCCTCCTTAGTTATCTTTGCTAGTTTTTTCCCCATCATCCTGACCTCCAAATATTGTAGTGCCCTAAGGCTCTGACCTCAGATCTATAGTCTTCTTTTTGTACATTTATTATCAAAGGTATCTTCTCCAATGTCATGATATAATCTGTATGACAACCATGTATACGTCTTCAGTTCCAAACCCTCCTCTAATCTCCAGCCTTCTCCATCTAACTGATCACTTGAACCTTTCTCATGGTAGACTAAAGTACTTAAAACTTAGCACATACCAAAACAGATCTCTCAGCCAACATCACCTCCCAAAACAAGCAACACACACTCCCTCTGATCCTCCCCCAGTGTCCTGCAGTCTTAATGACTGGCAGTGTCATCCTTTCAGTTGCTGAGGCCAGCTATCTAGTGGTTATTTCTGATCCCTCTATTCACTAACACTGTACATGTCATGTATCAGCACATCCTGCCTGCTCCATCTTCAATGTAGACTCAAGTCTGTCCTCCTTGACCTCTCTACTATGACCACTCTAGTTGCATGTGGCTTTTTCTGGACTAATTCAATAGACCCATAACTGGTCATTCTTCTTTCACCCTTAATATCCCTGTAGGGTCTACACCACACAGTGGCCATAGTGACCTCCCCAAAATGTGAAGAGGTTAAGTAACTTATCTGCTCAGATTCCTTTAGTGGATTCCCATCTCACTCAAATTTCTAAGACAGGAATGTGGCCTGTAAAGTCCTGTGTCTTCTGTCCCTCTGCCACCATTACCACTCTGACCTAATGACTGATACTCCTTCACTCATGATATTCCAGCACATTGCTTTCTTGCTGTTTCTCAGCAGAATAAACACATTCAGTGCTTTAGTGCTTGTCCTTCCCTCTCCCTGGAATGCCGTGTCCCTGGGTATCTGTAAATCTCATCCCATCACATTGCTATATCTCTGTTCAAATAACAACTAATTAGAGATTTTCTTATTGGATCAAAAAAGATGTTATCCATATGTTCTGTTTCTTTCCCCTGATGTGCTTTTTTTCATAGCACTCCTGTCCTGTGTCTCAATAACCCCATTTATATAACTCTATATAACTCTGTTTATTGCCTGCCTTATACCACTACAATATTTAGCTTCATGAGTGCAGGTACTTTGTGTTATTCGCTGATATTTTCCCATGCCTCATTAGTGCTTGGCCTGAGTAGGTGTTTAACATATACTTGTTGAATGAATGAATGCAGTATAGAAATGGACTGGATTGGAGGGATTCCCAAGTGGTTGCAACTTGGGATGGGATGTTCTTAATGCATGATGGTTTGGACTAGGGTGCTGGTGGTAGTGGATGTTGGAAGAAAAGAGTGTGTAGTTTCAAGAGGTATTTATAAGGTAAATAAATTTGGTGGTCAATTCAATGTAGGACACAAAGGAGAGTTCACTGTTGAATTAGATTCATGGCTTGTACAACTGAATTAATAATGGCACTGGTGTGTGAGAAAAAGGAATAGAAGAGGAACCAGTTGTAAGGGAAAAATCATGGATTTGGTTTTGAGTGTTTAATTTTAACTATGTGCATGCAGACCTAACCTTTATACTGAGGAAGAACTACCTGAATAATTCAAATCCCTAAAATAATCTCCTCACACTATTTATGAAGCTATTCATAAATAGCTTCATGAAGAAGCTATTCATAAATAGCTTCATGAAGAAGCTATTTATGTTAGTGGTCTCTAGGGTCTTGATGAAAGACCCTTGATGAAAGACCCTTGAAGCATTATTACTAGAGATATCTACTTTAGCTCCACTCATAGGAACTGTTTTTCTTCTAAGTCTCCCAAGGTCTTTATCTCTATCCAAGTCTGCTGCAATGAATTGTCTGAAATGAATCATGTGTACCATGATGTGAATTTGAGTTCATGAAGCATTGTCAGCCTCCTTTCTGTCTCTACAATGTCTCCCCTTCTGTCCCCACTCAGAGAGGTTTTAAGCAAGAGTAAGCAGGTAGGCAAGATCACTGTAGAAAGCGAAACTCATGTGTTATACATGATATCATGTTGATCAGATAATAATCCAAAGCTATTTTTAAACATAGGAAAAATTCTGGGTTCATTTTGACAATGTCAGAGAGATTGAGTAGCTGAAGTGTTTTCAACCTTATTTCCAGTTGCCAAATAAATGGATCCTCAGCCCCAAGAATTTCAAGCCAGAATAAGCCGGTAGCTAAAAAGCATTATAGAAATAAAGACCTATCTACTAGTCATGAGATTATATCGATCTGCAGAGTAATTTAAACCTACTTTTTTATACATAGAATAAACCCTAGGTTTATTTTAATAATCTCAGCTAGGGAGATGGCTGGTTGCCTAGGAAATATATTATGGCTCCTTCTATAGGCATGTCAAAAAGAGAAATTGCTTAGTGATAAAAATTTGAAAAGAATAAAGACTGATGTAGTAAACCTTTTATGATAAATCTACCTTTTCAATGTCTTTCTGAAATGAAGAGTTGGCATCCCAAAAGAGTTATTTATGCTGGATATGAAAACTACCACTCTGATTAAAATAGCAAAGTAGAGAAAATCAAGTTATTGAAATGTTAATTATGCCCAAATTAAACAAGCGTTTATATGACAAAAACAAAGAGGGTTCTTTTTTCCCTACTCTATGCCACAGTATTTATTTATTTAGCAGATACATATTTAACGAGTTTGAGGCTAAACTATGTGAAATAGTGAACATGAATATACTATATTTGCTGAAATTGAGAGCCTCTCATGTATTATATGATAGACTACACTTCCATAACTTCAGTGTAATATGTGATAGAACACATATCAAGAGAGTAAGAGAGTCTTGTGGGAGTTGAGAGAGAGAGAGAGAGAGAGATTATTTCTGGTTGGGATGGGGTGGTGGGGAAAATTGAGGTGGATTTTTAGAGAAAGAAGCACTGAAGTGGATTTTGAAGAATAGATAATGCCATAGAGAAGCAGTAATTGAAAAGTTACAGAACTCCTGATGAAAATAGTATAAATAATAACATTGAAACAGAAAATCTTTGCACATATATAGGGCTTTGCACATGGTTCACTTTGGCCAGACCGCAGAGCACATCAAGAAAAATGCAGAATAACTGCAAAGTTATTTTACATTATAATTTAGATGTTTCAGTTAATTTTTATGAAGCTTGACATTAGGCAACAATTTAGATACCTGGTTATAATCCAGACCTGCTGTTAACTATTTTGGGGCAAGGTGGTAAAACCTCATTCTTTTGAGATGTCAAAATTACTTATCTACATAATTGAAGTCTCCAAAGCTACTCAAAGTCTCTGAAGTTTCTTCCAGTTCTAGGATTCCTTCAAGTGTTCAAACTCAGCTTTGATTTTTTTCTCACCATTTCTCGCATGAAGTTCATTCTAATTTTATTCTGCCAACTTTCCTCCCTAATATCTGTTCATTTTTCATTCTCATTCCTACTGATATTGTGCTGGTATAGAAATCAGATTTTTTTTTTTTTTTTTTTACTTTGGCCCTGGTGTGTTTATTCAATACCATTGGACATTGGGACCCAAACCCAAAATGCAATCGTAACATCAGAAGTTCCCTAAACTTGCCATGCTTCTGTAGCAATGCTCACACTCTTTCTGCTTTGAATGAATGCGTGCTCTTTCTGCCTCTCTCCTTTTATGCTTAAGGCGTCCTTATCCACCTTCATAGTTCAGTTCAAATACTGTTATTTTCCAAACTCTCACCATTTTTTTTATTCCTAGAACAGCACTGAAGCTTTCTAATCAGGAGAGAAAGTGGTTTGTAGCATATACTGGGCAGGTTTCCTCTCCCACCTGTGTGTGGGGAACACTCTTCTACAAGTTGCCCTACACTAAGCCCCCACCACAAGAACTGTGAAGAGCCTCATCTCTCAGGTCAAGTTACAGATGATTTGGACTAGCGGTAAGCCCAGAACTCAAGATGGGCCTATCGATTTGAACTCCAAGATTTTGGCATGAGAACACAAATAGATGAAGAACTAAGCCTAGATACATAGAGCTGAATCACATTTTTGGCAAAATAATAAAGTGCAGATCAGGAAACTTCTCAAGATTCTGGAACTACTCTACTTCTGCCTTTTCCTAAAGCCTATTTGCTCAGCTTCATCTTAAATTTCATTATATATGTAATAAAGCTATGTTTTGAGGTTGTTTGAATGAGAAATTTTATTACTTGAAATCAGATGCTTTTTGATGTGAACACTGATCAATCCTTTCTCATATCTCTCTCTGTTATCTTTTAATCCTGTAATTATTTCTTGAGACTGGTAATGGATGTCAAGTTTCACTAAATGGTAGCTTACTTTAAGAAAATATCTATATCCAACTCCTTATCTTTCACCTGATTGGTATATTGTTTGATCTAAATTAGTGATTTGATAAATTTATATAAACTAAGGTATAAGGATATCAAGGTGGTAACTAAGTATCCCGTTCATGGTGAACATGGTCAGAGTTCAAGTCAATTTGCCAAGAATTAGTGTGGAGTTCTGGGTAACTCATTAAGGAAGTTAATCCACAGTAGTAAAGCTGAGAATCCACAGTAATCATGACCACATGTAGAAAATCAATAGAAAAGAAACAGAATAATATTTCAAGGCATGCTGGCTGATAGATGGAGATTTGTGTATGGCACTGGTGATATTTGAGTGATATATACACACACATATTCATATTTGTACATATATACACAAGCACACATGCATGTAGATATAAATACGTAACACCCATTGTGTAAATTATGTGTACATATATGAATATTTACATAATGGATGCATGCATGTGAATATTTATGTATGTACTTATCATTTCACACGTTTATTTTTCTAAGTAGGAAGTCAAGTTTTCTGTAAACCCTTCTTTCATAATTTAAAGATTTTTTAGAAGCAAGGGCCATTATAAAAATAGTTATATTATCAAGAATGCAGTCAATGACTTAATTTGTGAAGATGAATAAAACTGCATCTATTGATTCTGAAGAGGACCGAAGACATATTACTCTGTACCTCCTTATATTCAAATCGTCATTAATGAAAACTGCCAACATTCATCTAATCAGAGGGTAGGTCAGTTTTCATAGCAACATTTAAGAAATAGTATATTCTCATAACTCTAGACTAAGAAAACTTTCAGGATGATTTTGAATTCCATTATTACTAGTGTGATCATATTTTCCATGTACGAGGCAAACCAATGTGGAACTCTTAGTTATGTGGAAGTACATTTGACATTTTCAGCATCCCTCCCCCAAAAGAAAAAGAGAGAGAATGAAAAATCAGAAAATGTAGGTTTGTACCAAAATAGAAACACAAGTATCTAAGAAAAAAAAATGTGTTTGGTTCTTAGCTGAATCCAATTTCTCTTCCTCAAACCACAGGTCGTCCACCCCCAGGAGCCCTGTTATGTACAGGTACAAAGACTATTCCTGAATGAATCTGAACCGGTAAAATGTAAAATGTGGAGACGCTCTGTTCTTTTAAAACAATGACGTGAAAAAAATCGGAAGTACCTTAATAGGAAACTTAACACACCAAGTCATATCAGGTTGATTCTGTGGTCTGATTTTCCACCTCTGGTGTGAAGAGCAGCTCCTTGGTTCACTAGTGGTGCTGTGCCCCGTCAGTCTTCTACCGAGTCTTTGCTGCCAAAAGTGAAAGTAGCTACAGCAGTTTAATGAGTGCCATTATCATGAACAGGCTGTCCCTGGACCCTGTGCTTTAGAAATCCAATAAGCTGACTTTGACTGAACTATTTTAACTCTGTTAATTAAAGTAAGCCTCATTTGAGGGAAATGGCTGGTGGATGACGGAGGGAGCTGTGGATTTGTGTTCTTTGCCTTTCCCATTCCTGCCCTGACCTATGTGAAGGGGAAGGAGGCCATAAATGTAATAGGATCCAGGCCACTTAATAAATGTTTAATTACATTAAGATCTGTTCACTTAACTTACAAGTTATTGTCAGCCAGTTAATGGCACATTAATTAAAAAGCATATTCAATGAGGTGGGGATCATTTGCATGTGGAAGGTTTCTACCTGCCTTTGGAGGCCTGATGAAGAGTCTCAGATAATTAGAATTTGACAGAAGACCAAACCTTTGTGTCATTTAATAACATATCTTGTGACAGGAGCAGAGTGTATGAAGGAACAATAGTGTAGGGGGTAGGAACAAAATTGTCAGCGTGGCTGGAAATTAAGAAAGAATGAAAGTATATCAGAAAGATTTAAAGCTCTGAGTAACTGGGGAAATATGCAAGCTCAATTACTTTTGTAGTTTTAAATGCTCTTTGTAGAAAATGAGTGCTTGATAGAACAATTCCTATTCCTTTGCATTCATTCCTCATGACATTCTATTTTACTATACTTGTGATGTCAAAAATTCAACAAAAATGCTGCTTTACATATATGTTTATGATATTAAAGAATCATACATTTCATTAAATTAAAAAAGTATTTTTGCTTGCCTAATAAGGGAAGGTCATTGTTTTAAGGATTACATTTTAATTGAAATTGTGCATCTTGATTGTTGGAGAAGTAGAACAAGATCTTCTTTCTTGTATTGATTTATACTCTTGATATTTTGGTAAATATACCCTTCATACAGGTGCATCATAATTAATAGCATGTTTAACAACTCTTAATTTTCAAGGAAAATTTTATTTTATGAGTTCATTAGTATTTAAGGTAGTATAATTTTTAAATAATGATTAGTAGTCATGGTAAAGATAAATGCTAAGATTTAGCTGTAGTTTATTATTATTTATTATGCTTAATATGTAGCAGGCATAGTCTCAGCACTTTATAATCATCACCTCACTTGGCATTCACAGTGTCTCTGTTATACAAATCCGGGATTGGAAGCTCAGAGTAGTTGTGAAATTTATGCGAGGTCATAGAAGCGGTGAATGTCCTAGCCTGGATTCAAATCTGTCTTTATTTCAAGCATACACTTTTAGCCACCACACTTTAAGATAAAGGAAAAAATGAAAATTTTTTTCATAGGAAAAATTTTATAACTACTCTCTGATGAGTTACTGTTGTCTTTTGTAGTAAAGTTTGGTCATGGAGTGAAATGATGAAACACATTATTACAAGGAAAAATGAAACATGAGCATGAGCAGAAAAATATTCTAGAGTCAGATATCAAAATCTTAGTGCCAGATTGTCAAGTTGGAACATATTATTTTGAAGATGGAAAGATGAAAAATGAAAAACAAAACTGTGAAATATGCAATTGATTGATGCTCTACAAAACCCAGAGATGTAAGTTCATTATACACATACACATACAGTGTGGATTTAGAAGACCCCGAGGTCTGTGTTTCTGCACAGACCCACTCTTGTCTCATCTCTGGTGCTTACAGCTTCATCACCATCACCACCTGGTAATGAGCACAAATCCCATCCTGCCCTTCAACCCTGTCTACATCTGTCTAAGATGCTAATGTCATTCCACACCCCAGACTCTCATTCTATACATGTGTACTCCCCCATAGCCCAGCTAATCCCAACATCTGGAAGGCCTCCACTATGGTCCTGAAATACATTAGTAAAATGCTTTGTATCATCAAGCTTTTCTCTCTGTCCTAAACCTTTTTGCTCAAATGGGAATCTCTCTCTGAAGGATATCAGTTCTCTCATAGCCTTAGGAGGTAACTATTGGTCTGATGTACTCCTCATACTTGGAATTAGGGTACTCGTCCTTTGGGTCCTCATGACACACCCTCTTCCCCAAACCCTCTTGTTTTGAATCTCATCATCTGATGTCCTCAGAGATTTCGAACAACTACCTTGCTTAATGCAGTGACCTTTAGACCTTTGGATTACTTGCTTCATTCCTTAGAAGTTTTAATTTCAGTCTCATGGTCTTTCTCTCCAGTGCTGTTCAAGTATTAATTCAGGTGACTTCAATGTCCACCTAGATGATCCTTCCAATTCCCTGACTTACCGGGTCTTTAACTTTCTTTCCTCTGATTATCTTGTGCTATCCCCACCTCAGCCATTCATTTCCATGGTTATAAGTAGACTCATCATTGACAAAACTGCACTTCCTATGCAACCTTAATTTCAGTCTCAATTTCAAACACCTCATATACACCTCATATTAGAGTACCACTTCTTGTCACTCTACTTTGCTTCTTCAAGGACACTGACTCCAGCATTTCTTTAATTGAACAATTATCACTCTGTACTTCCCACTTTTCTTCCAAAGCACCTTTATATTTAAACCAGTGTAGATCCATTCTCCATCATCATCATCACCCTCGTCTCTCTCATCTTTCATCATACTGCCTGGGAAAGTTCCAATCTTAATGAAAATCTCTACTTACATGCCCTTGCACACAAAAAAGTTGATTGTTGCAGAGGAAAACTCACAAAGGGCTGACAGGTTTCATTTACGTTTATGACACTACCAGTAGTTGGCTTGTAGTTTTATGTTTTTCTGCTCCATTCACTCTCCTAATATCCCAGATCGCTATTTTATACTTTCTCCTTTCTCTTTAAATCTCCAAATCTTCCTATACTCTCCTTCTTCTAAACTTATAATTTTCTTTCTATCTCATTAAAAACAATTAAGAAACCTCACTTATGCTTCCACTACCCCATCTATGTCCCTCCCAGCATCTTTATCTAAAATATTTCCTTCTCCCTCATTTCTAGGAATGGACTCTCTGTGTTTCTAACTAAAGCAGCCTCTTGAACACGTGTTTCTTTTCTTTATAATTATTCAAGGCCATAGGTCCAATGATAAGTCTGTTCTTTGTGTGATTAATTTTCACTTTCAACTGGAAAATAGGGTTATACTTTCTAAACAAGCTGTGATTCCCCCCAAATATATTTTATTTTATTTTTTAATTGTATTTCATTGATTATGCTATTACAGTTGTCCCATTTCTCCACATCATTCCCCTCCACCCTGCACACCCCCTCCAACCCACATTCCCCCCTTTAGTTCATATCCATGTGTCATAAGTTCTTTAGCTTCTACTTTTCCCACATTATTCTTGCCCTCTCACTGTCTATTTTCTACCCACCATCTATGCTACTTATTCTCTGTACCTTTTCTCCCTCTCTCCTCCTCCTACTCCCCTGTTGCTAACCCTCCATGTGATCTCCATTTCTGTGTTTCTGTTCTAGCTGTCTGCTTAGTTTGCTTTTGTTTTAGGTATGGTTGTTAATATTTGTGAGTTTGCTGTCTTTTTACTGTCCTATTTTTTATCTTCTTTTTCTTAGAAAAGTCCCTTAACATTTCATATAATAAGGGCTTGGTGATGATGAACTCCTTTAATTTGACCTTATCTGAGAAGTCCTTTATATTCCCTTCCATTCTAAATGATAACTTCACTGGATAGAGCAATCTTGGATGTAGGTCCTTGCCTCTCATGATTTGGAATACTTCTTTGCAACCCCTCCTTGCCTGTAAGGTCTCTTTTGAGAAATCAGCTGACAGTCTGATGGGAACTCCTTTGTAGGTGACTGTGCCCTTATCCCTTGCTGCTTCTAGAATTCTCTCCTTCATTTGAATCTTGGCTAATGTAATTATGATGTGCCTTGGTGTGTTCCTCCTTGGGTCCACCTTCTTTGGGACTCTCTGAGCTTCCCGGACTTCCTGGAAGTCTATTTCTTTTGCCAGATTGGGGAAGTTCTCCTTTGTTATTTGTTCAAGTAAGTTTTCCACTTGCTGCTCTTCCTCTTCCCCTTCTGGTACCCATATAATTCAGACGTTGGGACATTTAAAGATGTCCTAGAGGTTCCTAAGCCTCTCCTCATTTTTTTTTGAATTCTTGTTTCTTTATTTTTTTCTGTTTGGTTGTTTCTTTCTTCTGGTCCACTCCATTGATTTGAGTCCCAGTTTTCCTCCCATCTCTATTGGTTCCCTGTGCATTTTCCTTCATTTCACTTATTGTAGCCTGCATTTGTTCATCTAATTTGTGACCCAAATCAACCAATTCTGTGAGCTTCCTAATCACCAGTGCTTTGAACTGTGCTTCTGATAGGTTGGCTACCAGTGCTTTGAGCTCTGCATCTGACAGGTTGACCACCTCCTGGTCACTCAGATTAATTAGCTCCAGGGCCCCAGTTTGTTCTCCCATTTGAGCCATCCTTGTTTTTGTTTGTTTGTTTGTTTTTGTTTTTGTCTGGTCGAGGCTGTTATGCAGTGAGGGGTGGAGCCTTAGGCGTTCACCAGGGTGGGGCAGCCCAGTCAGCTGGGTTGTGATGCTGGATGTGGGGGTGGGGTGAGAGAGGGAACAATGGTGCTTGCTCTGTACTCTCTTGCGGATTCCAGTCCCTTCAGCCACTTTACCGTAGCAAATTGGGCCCTTCTGGTGCTGATTCCCAGGTGGGTGGGCCTGCACACACTCCAGGATCCCGTGGGTCTCCCCAACGAACTCTCCTGTGAGGCTGGGACTCCCTCCCGGCACCTCAGCCCCCACAAGTATTTTCAATGGGTGCTTTTAGGCTTCACTTCCTGGCGCTGGGGCCCTGCATCATGCAGTCTGTTTTGCTGTCTGTTTTCACCTGGTTTATCTGTGCACACGATTAGCTGCCTTGTGCACCTCACTTGGCCTCCTCACGTTCAGCAACCAGTATCCGCCACATATGCACCTGGAGTAACTGCGCTCCCAGGACCACCTCCAGCTTATCCCCCCAGGATCTGACTCTGCTGGCTGCTGACTCTGCCCTTCTTACTGGTCTGGGTGAATCATTGTCGGACTCCCATACAATTCAATTTTCTCTCTGTCCTCGTTGTTTTTTTTTTTTGTTGTTGTTGTATATTTTTGTTGTCCTTAAACTTGGTTGTGAGAGGAGGCACAAGGTATCCACCTACGCTTCCATCTTGGCTGGAAGTGCCCCGCCAAATATATTTTAAAAAACAATAACAAAATCAAAAACCTAAAATACTTTGCATATTGCCTCATAACTACCACTCTACCGCTCTATTTCTCCTTTAAAACAAAATAGTCCAGAGTTAAATATAATCATTTTTTCCAGTTCCTAACTGCTCTTTCTTTCTTGAACCACTATAGTCAGGTTTTTGCCACTACCATTTCATTGAAATGCTTATCATCAATATAACCCGTGAGTTCTCAGTTACTGAATCTGACTGATGTAGAGCTAGAGTTCCCAGCTCTCTTTGTAGCACAGGAGAAGCCTTCCTCCCATGGGTTAATGGCTGCCTGAACCCTCTGCTTTCCTCACCTCACTGACCATGTCTCAATTTCCACCACTGGATCCTCATCATGATTCTGTGCTCACATGTTGTATTGCTCCTCTTCCTGACATCCTGATGTTTTCAATATCATCTGCTTGTTTTCATTCTGAAATCAATGTTTTTAGTTTGAGCACCTAAATTAAACTCCAGATTTGAATAAATTCCTGACTGATAGCTCCATTTAATGACTCCATTTTTAAGAAGTTCAAAACCAGATTTCTGACTTTCCACTCATCTTGGCAAATGGCACTGCCAACTGTCTAGTTACTCAGGACACGGTCTTTGAAGTAGCATTTGATATCTCTAAGTACGGGACATTTAAGCTAAAAGCCAGTCACATGGGTCTCCTTCAATATCTACGGTGAGGCCATCTCCTTCACCATCACTATTGCTCATATGCATGTCTCAGCCTCTACCCTCTTCTCAGCTGGATTACTGCAATAGCCCCAGCTGGCTCCTAATTATGCTATTTCTTCCTTTAGTCAACCCAATAGCTAAGATGATACCTGTAAAACATAAGTCAGTTCATTTTATCCCAATGCTCAAAGCCACTCCTGGTTTCTTAGATCATTCATTGAAGAAACGAAACTCCTTCAGTGACCTACTGAGCCCAGATGACCTGGCCTTATGCTACTTTTCTGATCTCTCCTTGTTCCGCACTCCTCCTGGATCAGTCTATGCCAGTTACACTGAAATCTTGGGTACTCTTCAAATGGGCAAGTAGGTTTTATACCTCAGGGCCTTGGCACCTGCTGTCCTCTTGGTTTGAAATGCTTTTTCATGTAATCTCAGGGCTGTATCCCTCTGCTTCTTCAGGTTTCCATTCAAATATCTTCATACTAGTGAAGTGTTTCCTCAATACCATATTTCAAATGGCAATCCCTTGTCATATCACTTTCTATCCCCTTTCCATATTTTAATTTTCTTTATTGCACTTCACCAATTCTATGTGACTGTTATATCCCTAGTCCCTAAAACAATGCTTGATATATAACGCATCTTCAGAAAGTATTCCTTAAATACATGCAATTCACAAAATATGATAACATAAATCAGTTCAAAATTCCTGTGTCTATCAATGACAGTATTATTGATCAAAGATGGGAGTAAAATAAATAGGCCAAGAAAGGAGAAACTGTCTTTCTCTTGCTAATATTATCTAGAAAGTGAATTGAGTATCTGTACACAAATCATAGCCTTGTGGAGCTATGTTTTAGTAGCTTTACTAGTACAGAAATGATAAAAAGAAAATAATTTCCTTTTTAAAACAAACTAGTTTTGTATCATCAGTAGTATTTCCAAAAGGCTATTTCATTCTAAAGTGTTATAAGAGCTATGAGTAGGCACCACCCATGGGAGGACTTTAAGAATATGCAAGCTTGAGAAAAGCTGTACCACAGACATTTAAATAGGTCTCTGCATTGTTGGACTTATAAAATCCCCCAGATTCAAAATTGCATTGCAAATTCTGGAAGAGGAACAATTTATATGATGTTTACAAAATGTGTTTGAATATATAACACTTTTTTCACAAAACCGTTTATGGGATATCATTAAATAGACTCTGAGATACAGCAGCTTATGATTTCATTTTCAAACATTCTATTGCACTCTTTTCTGTAAGTACTCATGTGAGGTAGAAGATGACCAGTCAGTGATATTAGAAATTATTTGGATTCCTATCTAATTAACTGATTCATTTATTATATGATATTAATTTAATACCTACTATAGGTGTTATTTTAAGCACTCAGACTAAAGGAAGGGCAAAATCCCTGGTCTCATGATGATTACATTTTACTTTCCACTAATAACCAATGAAGTACAATAATAAAGTCATAGATACAAAGTCCCAGATAATATAAAGCTATTTCTCAAATATATGGGAGAATATGTGTTATATAATAATAATGAAAATAATAATAATAATATTATTATTTATATAATTTTACTCATATAATAAGAGAATCTATAGAAACCTTTTAAATTACTAATAGTGCAAGGCCAGCCTGTGGTTAGATATCACATTTATGTGTGATATCACAGAAAAATACAAACAGAAAAATAAACTAGGTGATAAAAATTTTGAATTCTAATCCTGAACCTTGGATTTACTAAACCCTGAACCATTTGGCAAATCATTAAACATCTCTAAACAACAGAATTTTGGGGTTTAGATGAATTAAAGATATATATATGGAACTCATGGTCTATAAAATGGTTATTTCTATTCCTGCTTTGCATTCCTGCTTCTGTATGTATATAACAAACATTCTAGGTGTGGGAGATTGTAAACGCACACACACGATCACCATTACTGTTTTTATAGCTGACAGGTAAATATCTATAGCCATGTATTTTTTTTCCATATCTATATATGGAAAAACATGTAAGAAAAAGGCAGCATTTCTTAGGGAAATATGGCAGTTATTTTCTACAACATTTGCTTTACCAGGTTCTTCCTCTAGAAGGAATATGCTGCCTTCCCCATTGGTGTCATTCTTGCCCATATGACTTGCTTTGCACAGAGAAATCAGAGTGGAAGTCATGGGTTCTGCTTCTCATGAAAAGCCCTGGGAGCCATCAGGTGGTTCTGGCATCTCTATTTTGACCTTTCTGTAAGACTGGCATGAATCAGCCAATGTGTTCCTTTGGAGCGGGCCTTAGAGGCTGAAGCTGAGGCACAGTGTACCCACAACTGACCTGTGATGGCCACAAACGTGAGCACACAATAAAGTTTTGCTGTAAGCGCCCATGATTTGGGGTCATTTTCTTACCACAGCAATACATAGTCTAAGCTGACTGATACAAGAAGGTTAAAATGGATTTATATTTCAGATGTGATTTGATGTGCAAGGCGATCACTGTGTAGACCTAGGGTAGGTGAAGGAAGAGCTGGAATGTCAGGAAGAGAGTACAGGTGTCTGGAGGCAAGCAAAAGAGCATGATTCAGAGGAACTGCAAATACTTTGGCATGTCTAACGTTGACTTTATATACGTTAACCAAAATATATTTTCAAAAGTAGGCCAGGACTGTGTTATGATCATTTTTATATATTATGTTATTGTCTTCAGACTTTATCATATGGACATTAAGGATTTAAGCAGTGAATCTAGCAATGTTGTTTTTGTCATTTAAGAAGATGACTCGAGCTCCAGGATAGGTGATCACTTGGGATCTGGTGAGAGATGATTTGGGAAACAGCTGAGAAATTAGGAAGACTTGAAAGAAGGATATGACGGTGTTGGAGATGAGGGATAAATTCCAGGGGCATTTATATAGTTGAAGCAGGAAGACTTAATGAGCTATTGGAATGGAGGGGAACACTTAGAAATAGAGGAGCAGAAGGAGGACGATGGTCTGTTGAAGAGCTCTAAAGAACTTGTATTGCTCTTTACAAAAGTGGGGGAAAAACCTTTCTCCCGCGCTATTAATGAGAAAGCATGGGAGTGGGGCAGGGTAGAGCAAAACACGAGTTTGTTTTTTCTTTAGATGCAGCTGTTTGATGGCAGAAGTGGAGATGAGCTGGCCGAGTCACAGGGTGGATGTCACAACCTGAGTTCTACAATTCCTGGTTTGTGTTGTTAATGATTTTCTGAAAAAGCACTTTTCACAGCAGGCTGTGCCCTAAAACACAATCCAGGATGACACACAGCCTTCCTGGTTGCTTGACTGAATTTAATCTCATTATCCATTAAATGCATTTCTCTACTTGGCTGGAAGAATCAGGAGATAAGTGGTTCTGCCCTGATGACAGCCACCATTGGTTGGGACTGTCCTCCGGTTTAGATAACTGTTTTTTTTTTTTTTCCCAGCATGTAGACAAAAGCAACATGTATGAATTTAGTGGCTTTATATATTATTAAATTCTTTCTTTAGAAAGAGTTTATGGCAGAACATGATAGGGGACAATGAATTTATGCTATAAACTCCTTCTCCCAATGTTTTATTAGGAAAGGCATTGTGTTAAGACTCTTGGAGTATACAAAGTTTTTCTGCTAGTTATTATCAAACTTTGGCAGGGGCACCCCATTCTCTGAACCTCATTCTTTAATTATCATAGCTGTGGGGAACATAAGACTTTCAGTTCCAGTAGTATAGGGTCTTTGTTTGGAACATGGCAGCATCATCAAAAGCAGAATAGTACCTGACACCTAGTAGATAGATGGACAATGAATGTTTGTTAAATGAAAGAATGAACCCCATACCATAACATGAAGTGTCTGGGCTATTTAATATTTGTATTGGAATGTGTGTTTTGTATTTGAATGCAGAAGGATGGGAAAATTTGAAAAAAAATATTTTCTTTAAGATGTACCATAAAGAGTGAACATTTCTGAGGAAGATACAGTTTATTGCATTTATTCTTTTTGTCATAAATTTGAATAACATGAGGAGAAATTGTCAAGAATATAGGAGAAATCAGAACTGCTGGTTGTACTTTTATTGTACTTAGTTTTACACTAGAGAGTTTGGGACAAATTTAATCAGCCAACGGAAGGAAAAATGTTCTGCCTTGTTGATAAATGAGAGATATGATACCGAACTATTTTCAGTGTGATGCGTGCATAAAAGGGGACATATCCAAATGGAGGTTGTGGATTGTCAAATGGGGCTTTTCATATTTGTTAGTTAGAATCTAGAAAGACTAAGAAAATTAAAAAGCTATTCGATTTGGCATTTAACTTTGAAAAGGGAACTTATCAATGGGGACATTACAGGAGGCTTGGAGAGAAAAGGTTAGTGTCAGAGAAGGGGAAGAGTGCAAAAGGTGTTGTTTCTAAGAATCAAACTAATTAACAGTGTGATAAATTTATGGGAAAATGGAACAATGATTGGGCAGCAAATAATATAGGGGATGAGGGTAAAGAACTGGGGTTTCCTCCCTCTGAGTGTGTAGAGAAAAAGTCCTAAATTGGCAGTCACATACCCTAGTGAAATGGATCTCTTCTCTTCTCTTCTCTTCTCTTCTCTTCTCTTCTCTTCTCTTCTCTTCTCTTCTCTTCTCTTCTCTTCTCCCATAGTCTTCTTTTCCTTCACAAGCCCTATTCCACAGTTAAGACAGGTTCACTTTTTGTTCAGACTACTACTTCTGTCTTCAGTAAATAGTTTTTATTACTTCTTCCTGGGACAGAATCAACTTAAAAAAAAAAAATCTTCTCTGACCTAGATTTGGTGACTCTAGTTTCTGGGGTAGTTTTAATAGAACTATTCTATCCCCATAATTCATTCTAATAAAACACACTCATACAAATTCAGGAATTAATGCAGAAAGGACATCCTTGTAATACAAATATACTTGCTCTTATTTGTGTCCTCGTTCTTCAGCTAAAATCCTGGGAGAATTTTATCTGATTAATTGACCTTCCCTGTGCAGCCTGCTGCAGTGGATTCTAGCCCTCTCTTTATATTTTTGTACTCCTCTGGGTATAGAACAGATTTTCTACCTAATTATCTGAGTGTGGTTTCTGTGGTTTAAACTGACATGTTAGTTTAAGCAGTGGAGATAATCAATAGTTTAATCAGTCACTCCATTTCTAATTCTGTTTGTGTTCCTTACATTATTCATCACATGCACAAATGGGGCATTTTTCCCCCTTGCCTGCCAAAGTCAAAATCAGGTCAAGTTGAGCAATATAAACATATGCGGAAAAACTCTAAATGTATGACTTTGTTCTCCTTATGTTGGATTTGGAGGTTATAGTGCAGAGATAGGGTAGAAGCACGTGAACGTTTATTTATGTGGAAGTACCTGACTCCCGCAGATGAACTTAGGGGATATACTTCTTGTTTGCAACCGTAATAAAATTCAAACTACAGTGACTCTCAGAGTTAACTTGGAAAGACAAAGGAAGAGGGGTAATGACATCAGCAGCACAGGGTTACCTTAGTCTTTAAATAGAAGATATGTGGGTCAACATGATTGTTCCACAAAAGACAGTAACAACAAACCAACCCGACCATGAAGCTTGAGGGTGTTTGTCAATGGAGAATTCTTTGGTAACGGGGATAGATTCCGTACATAGGAGTCCCTGCTAAGTCAAAGCTGGAATTCAGAACTTGAGTTTCTTGATGAATGTTGACTTATTGGGGTATCTGTGTCTCTACAGCATGAGTCAGTTATTATTATTATTATTATTAATTATTTTGTTAATCTGGCTTTGTTGTAGTTGTGGCTATTATTGTGTATTTATCTTTCTGTTCCGACCAAAGGAAGAGATTATTTTTTTGGACAGGAGATTATGCAGACGATAGAAGGAAGAGATCAGGATGGGGCAGGACCTACCTTGTTCCCCTTACCTGGTTCAGCCCCTCCAAAGAGAAGGGCAGAATCAGAAACTAAAGAAATGAGTCTCATAAAGGATTTTGTGAGAACTGAGAGGAAAGCAGGGCTGGTTCGGCACCCTGGGAAGCACCAGGCATCACCACCCAGGTCAAGCGTTGCTTTCCTAGGCTGTTAGCTGGGGTGGCTTACTCAGTGGAACCTAGCAGAAAACTGCAGCTCCTCAAGCAGCACTGAAAGGCTGGATGGGTAAAGCAGATCTCCAGTGGAGACCTGGCAGGACCAGGTAGTCCTCAAATGGCAGAGATTCATCATGGCCATATGTGCGATATTCCCCTGGGAACTGTAGGAGATATCTGAGAGCAGAAACTTTGCAGAGTCCAACATTTCAGGTGAGAAGATGAGCTCTGAGTTGAACCAGAGATATCTGTAATGCCTTTGTAGCTATATGACCCCATGGAAGTGATTTCCAGCAAAAAGAATTAATTTTTGTTACTTATTTTACTCAAGGACCATCACCAAATATCATCACCCACAAGTTTCAAGTTAGGCAGTCCCTTATAAGAATGCTGCATTCTGACGCACTGTTACAGCCACATTTGCATAAATATGCAGGCTCATAGGAAATTAACATTTTGCAGGAAGTCCAGAGCTTGAGAACTAGAAAGAGCCTTTAAGTGGGGAGAAGGGTTTTCAGGAACTGCTATAAAGGACACGTGGACAAAACCAAGGGGGAGGGTGGAAGCAAGGAAGGGAAGCTGGGGTTAGGACGGGGTGGTGGGGAGAAAATGTAGACAACTGTAATTGAACAACAGTATAGTAATTTTAAAAAAGAGCCTTTAGGTAATCTACTCTAGGTGATTTTCACACATATTTAGTTTGAAAGCTTGTTTGTTAAAAATACTTTTTATTAAATATGCATTTTCTGAGTATATATGCCTGTGTGAGTATAAACTTGAGTAGGATAGAGTGCTTGTCTTAGAAATGTTTCTGTTTATTAAGGGGGATCTCTCTCTCCTCTCCACACACAGGCATGCAAGCGTGCGTGTGCGCACACACACACACACACACACACACACACACACACACACACACCCTGCAGTGGTCCATGAACTTATAAACAGAAGGGAACAATATAATGGGCAGGGGAACAAAGGTGGGAAAAATGGTATAAAGTGGGAGTGTGGAAAAAGGGAAGATTTCTTGGGAACAAATATTTTTTGATCAAGAGCTCCAGGGATAGGGAAATATTCAAAAGCAGAAATTGTCAAATAAGTTGTTTTTGGCACAAGAAGAGTATGAACAAAGAGAAGGTCTTAAACACCTGACAAATTCAGGAAAGTAAATTAAGAACAAAATATACAGGCTTATTATTCAAATTTATTTAAGGGCAGTGCAGGTCCATTTTGAGAAGAGTACTGAGAATGAAAATTGTGCCTTGGGGAGACTGTTTTAGTATCTGAGGCACTATCCCTCTACAGGCAGGTGCGCAGGAGAAGGGACAGGGTGTGTGACGAAGCCTCACCCAGTTGCTGTCTCCTCACAACCATGCAGTGACCTTTGAGGTGACTTGACAGAAACAAGAAGGCTCCACAGAGAGGGCTTGAAAGCCTTTTGCTGAGTCCATCTTCAACTTTTCACAACTGAAGAAACTGAGGATTGGAGTTCATGAATAATTTAATCAAGGTCATACCATAATCCATTCCTGGACATTTTGCTCCTCAATCCTCAGCTATGGATTAGTAGCTGGAAACCGAAATTTTCTCCTAGTGGCCTTCACACGTTAAAGACCTGCTTTTCCTGGAAATAGTTTCAGTTTTCCATGAAATGATCAGTTCTGTAGGGAAATCTGCATTCATAGGCAAGACTGTTGGCAGACCACTGGGTGTTGCCATGTCTACACATTCTTGACCATTATTATAGTTATTGTTACTATTATCATCATCTGGGGGGATGGAGGCTGTGTGTGCATTTATAGAATCAGGAAGGGTCTTGAAATTTAATTCTTTTTAAATTTCAAGGATCCAAAGATAGGAATTGTGTTGTTGAGGAGACATGTGGCTTTTAACAACTGCTTCCAGCATTACGTATATGGTAATAGTCCATTTATATTCAAGGTAAATGCCAAATTACATTGTGATGTAGCTTTATAAGCATGTTGAGTTCTCTTAAAGACCACTTAGGCATGCAGCTTTCATGTGCACCTCACCCAGGGGTAATCCATGAACTGGCAACTCCTTTAGACCCTGCCAGTGCAGCTCCAGGATGCTGCCTTGATTTAGGTCAGGAACATATGGGAGAGAGTATTACAACTGGGAAGATCCCTGAGATTGCTGGCTATTGTTGCTTCAGCCTGTAGGGAAGGTAGGGATTTTTCCATGACCTGGCTAGGGTCCCTCGTTGGGTCTGAAAATTAAGACAAAGACAGATTAACAAGAGAAAAGCATGCAAGTTTATTTAATATGTTTTATGTATTCTAGGAGACTTTCTAATAAAGTGAAGAACCAAAGAAACAGACCTGTGTGTTTTTATGCAAGGTTTGAGGAAGAGTAGATAGTTGTGGTTAAGGACTATGAGGTAATTATAGTAAATTGGGCGAAACTTAGCAAGACCTGTTTGTAGGATCCTTCTTGGTATATCTGCTCAGACGTCCCTGTTCAGAGAGAAGTGGGCTGGTGGGGACAGTCAGAGCAGCTTCCTGCTTCTTCAGTTTTCTCAAACTCCTTCAACTAAAAATATTCAATACGCCAAGGTGCCATATTTTGGAGTAGTGTGTCTTGAACCACTCCCGTCAACCTCCTCTTCATTCTTTAGTTCTTTTCCTATAACCATGTTGCTCAGATGGGGTTGTGACTAGAACTTCTGCAGAGGGTTCTGGTGCTTCACTGGGAGGGTAATGGGGAGATTTTTCATTCCATGGAAGTCTTAAAGGGCTTCTCTCATCAGACATGTTGAGTTTAGACACAGAGTGGTTACTTCTGGGTCGAGGGGAATAGTCTCCTCTCAATAGATTCTGTGTAATTAATTGCATTCGGAAAAACTGTAAGCTAGGTAGCCACAGGATAAGGAATATAAGTGGTTATTGATCATGTTTAATTTTCTTTCTTCAGTGAGATTCTAAGAGTCTGCCGTGGGATTTTGGTGACTCACTGTTAACCCTTATGCTCTCCTGTCCTTTATCTCATGGCTCCTGCTCCCTCTATCCCCCCTAAAACCTACTTAAGCCTATTTTTCAACATGGTTTCCATTCTGGCTAGCAGACACATTTAGAAAATGAAATGAAACTTACCCCTGCAGAAATATCATCTAACAAAGATATTTATAATATAAAAGTGGAATTTTAGTAGTTAAGATGCTTTCGAGACCCTAAAGAATGATCCCTAAAGGGCACTTTGGGTACTGTGGAAGAGGAAGAAAGGGATTTTACAGGGGGCCCTAATGGCATGCCTCCTCCCACACGTAGCCACCTTCCTGTCTAGCAGGTTAATTGTACAGCAGAGAATAAGACTGCGCCATGATTTTCCTTTTGGTGCCTCATTAGGTATTTTTCTCTAAGGCTGAGTCTTCGGTTTTATGCAGTGCCAGGTGTGTAACGGGGGTCGAAGTAACAAATCAACCCATTTGAGCTTTTGAAGATACTAATTTGCCTTCGGATATCTTTAATCTGGTTGTATATATCCTCCTTTCAAAGCATTTTTGAACTTAAACACTATCCAAAACAACATGTGGCAGTTTCTCTAATTACTTATGATTAAGAAAAAAGCAAAGTCAGGCCCCTAAGGCATCAACACTGCCATTTCACTGAAGAAATGAACGCTGCAGAGCCAAGCAGCTTGAAAATCCATGCGTCACGCAACACACCGCGTTTCTTTTCTGCACTGTATTTCAAAAATGTTTTACACAACAGGAAAAGGGGAGGAAAGAGCAGATGGTCTAAGTTATAAAAGCCATTGAAAACTATGATGCAAAGACTCTTCTGTGGGGTAAAAACCTCATCAAAATTTTCTGTCACTGAGTCTGTAGCAGAGAGAAGGAGAGAATAGATGAAGAGTGGAAATGGAAAAATAGAGCTGTTTTCACATGGATCCTAGAAAATGACAGAAACATGGCTGAAAACATTGAGAAGGATTTATCAGCTGTTAGAAGTGTGCTGTGGGGTTCCTCCTTGAGTTAAAAAATAGGTAGAAAAACCCATTCATTTGGGAAAGTTAAGGTAACATTTTCCCTGGTCTTGCCTTAAGAAGCAATTTGTCATGTATTCTCCCCTTAATGAGTGATTTAGTCTTATTAAATTTGGAGAAAAATATTTCTCCTACTTGGTAGGAAGAGGTTATCCTATTTTGCTGTCCAAAGCTAAAGCTGTAGGAGTTAATGCCAACCATCCGCTGTCTGTCAAACAACTCCTGCAAAGGGTTAAGGGTTGACCACTATTGTCTAAAAGTGTCTGTTTTTATACCTCATATCTTTGCAGAGAAGATTTGGAGTGGCTTATGATAAAAATCAAAACATAAGACAGAAATAGCGAGAGTCCAAACACACACACACACCTAACTTCTGTTGGTTCATTTTCCAGCTTTTCACCATCCTTTCTCCTTACACTTTAAGTCTAGGTGCATGTCTCTGCGGCTTTTTTTTTTTGTTGTTGTTTGTTTCTTTTGCCAGAAATTTCTTTATCCATGTATTTAATTTTCAGATTTATGCCCAAATATTGCCTTGACTCATTTGCTTGGCCAAGATTAAAATTCTCGTTTCTCTATTCTCATATACCATTCTATCTATAGCCACTATAAAATTAGCACAATGCATTGAAATAATATGTTTCCCTGCTTCTCCACAAGCATCCTGAGAGCAGAGACTAGGCTCTATTCATTTCAGGAGTTGCTGCAGTCTGTCACATTTTGGGGAATTAGTGATAATAAGTAATTTTTATTGTGCATTTAGGATGTGTTCAGGAACTTCCCTGAACATTTTTTAGATGTATTAACTCATTTACTATTTCCATTCACCTTAAAAGGCATATTCCATTACAATTCCCATTTTATTTATGAAGAAACTGAGACATCATGATTATGCAAATTGCCCAAGGTCAAGAAATTAGAAAATGGTTAAGTTAAGCTTTTTAAATCTAAGCAAAAGCCAGGGTAAACTCGCTTAATTCCATTTTGATCCTCAATGACTAACATGCCAAATTGTTAGGTAAAGAATCTTTTAGGAACATTTAAAGACAATAAAAACGGCTGTGACATTAAGGGCCATGAGGCTCCTCAAATGTCTTAAGCTATCGAGTAAAATGAAGAGGTCTCTTTGAAGACTGGCCCAGAGATTGATCATTATAATTTATCTTTCAGTAGATGGGTGATCAAATAGATTTTCTTTAAAACTTTGTTGTTGTTGTCATTGTTTGTTTATTGTTGTTTAAGTACAGTTGTCTCCTTTTTCCCACCACCACACCTCCCACCCCAGGTGTCCCCATCTCCCAACCACAATCTTACCCTCCTTTGGCTTTGTCCATGTGTCCTTTATACATGTTCCTTGACAACCCTTCCCACTTTTCCTGTTATCCCCTCCCCTTCCCTTCTGGTTACTGTCAGTTTGTTCTTTATTTCAGCATCTCTTGTTCTATTTTGCTCACTTGTTTGTGCTTGTTTGTTTTGTTGATTAGGTTCCATTTATAGGTAAGATCATGTGGTATTTGTCTTTCACTGCCTGGCTTACTTCACTTAGCATAATGCTCTCCAGTTCTATCCATGGTGTCACAAGGGGAAGGAGTTCCTTCTTTTTTTCTTCTGTGTAGTATCCCATTGTGTAAATGAAACTTTTTACCCTTTCCCACCACATCCCCATTTTAGGGTGATGATTTCCATCAGTTAGCAAATACTTGAGAGAGTTGTAAAGGAGATACTTAGAAGAGCTGAGAAAACTGTGCCATACAATTAAAGAAGTGCATGGGTATTTAAACAAATTGTAGAAGGAGAGCAACTAGCAAGTGTATTTTCAGAGAAAATTAAGAATAGAGCTGTAAAAATAGCAGGACAAACATTCTAGTTTCAGTGGCTTTTGCCCTCCTAACCTTCGGTTTTCATAATAGAAAGTGAGGATATATCAGTCAGGATGTGATTGGTTATGGGCTGGTAACAAATGGCCTCCACTTCTCAGTGGCTTAGCAAAGCAAAATTTATTTCTCTCTCTTGTCCAAGGAGGGATGACAGGGTGCTCTGCTTGTTACAGTCACTCAGGCTGATACACATGCTTAATTTCAAAGGTTGTGGGTAATTTGGGAAGTGGAAGCATACCAGTTGCCCAGGAGGTGCATAGGAAGAAACATTTGTTGAATAGCACTAATTAATTCTCCAGGGGATAATGATAGTGTCTATTCCATAGGGGTTCGTTGTGTATTTAATGAGACTATGCTCAGAAAGTACCAGTCACATAGCCAAGTGTTAGCTGTTAATGATAATAATAAGCAGCACTGTTTTCTTACACTTTTTTTTCCTTAAAGGAGAAAAATATAATAGAGCACATTACACACAGCATGTCAAATTGGAGACCAGGCAGGTCAGTTTTAACATCTGATCAGAAATAGTATCCTCGGGCCTATTAACCCAATTATAAATTGATTCCTGGCAACTGAGAACAAAGGTGTTTTTTAACAGGTCTGAAGAATATCATAATAATTGTACCATATTTGCTTGATTTAAGACAGTTTTTATTTTTAACATTTAAAAATTTTTAGTCAGTGCTGCATTTTATAATCAATTGAATGTAAACACACCTTCCTCCACTTAAAAATTTTGGTTCCTGAAAAGCTGCTGATAAATGATTGGTGTGGCTGAAAACTTTGGTGTTTTAGAGTTTTAAAAAATGTGAGTTGAAAAAGTGATTGTAATATGAAAAGAAATGAAAAAAACCTTTCACTGCCATGCTTCTTACGAAGTGGTAAGCCCATACAGGATTCGGACTTCAGATGTACAACTGTTTGTGTTCGGTCCTCCTCCCTTTCTTGTTATTATACTAGGTTTCTTTGTCTGCCTCACAAGAAATGAGATGCAAAGATGGTGCTTTTTGCCACACTGAGAAATGCCTCCTGGAGGAATTTTTTAAAGAAGGTAGCTATTGCATTCTGAATCATTAGCTGACAGTGATACAACTTCTAGTGCGGCAAGAAAACAGCTTCTTCTCACTGGCGTGCAAAAGGAAAACAGCAGGGATTTCCATATTCAGTGTCAGTCTAGGTAAATGACATCTGTTATAAAATTGTGTCTGTGACCGTGACATCCCTTAATGGATGCAGTCACACCTCAACTACAGAAGGCGGCTGCCTTATATAGCAGCAGGGTTTGCCAGCAACAACAGAATCAATAACAGCAGCAATTTATAAATCACATCAAATTAAAACTGCAAGCCCTGTGGCTGACTCCGAAGCGTTCTTTAACACCTCATGGTCTCTGTTTTTTCCCCAATGGTTGTTTGAGGAAACGCTGTAGGGGTTGTCATGGCCAGAGGCGATCCAAATGCATAACAGTGTACTGTGCTAACACACACTGCAGCCTTTCCTCTAACCTGAGAGATTCCGGAGCAACTGATCTGTGGTAAGATAAAGGGAGCTCCCCTTCCTGATGGGTTAGTGGGTGGGGAAGACGTCACCAGGAGTCTGTCTGTGACTTTCCTGCTGCCTCATCGGGAAAGAACTTATTCTGGCCATTGAGTCCTAACCCTAAGACGGTGAGTCTCAGATTTTGTTGTGCCAAAGTTATTCTGGGGAACATTAAATATCCCAGTCCCTACCCTGGATATTGCAATTCACAGGCACTTACATTGAGTCTCATGTAGATAGTAAGTGGGCCCTTCTGCAATGATCACTGACCCCAGAACAGATTGATTGGTTCTTAAATGGGAAATCAACTCTAAAGGTCACTAAAATTACAAACCTGTTTCGGTGCCACCCTTGGTGGGTCAAGAGACTCAGTGGGTACAGCCATCTGTGTTTAAAAAATATTGCAGACGTGATTCTGATGCACACTTTACAAGCAATAGTTACAGCTAACAATCCCTATTATAGTACCAAGTTATATAATTACTTTGTGAAAGACCATCATTGAGATGAAAACCACCATAGAACCAGTTAGAAAGCCAACTGGTATTGTGGAAGCCTTAGTCTTTATTTATTGGTAGGGAATATATTGCCATAATAAAGAGCCCTGGTTTGGGGGAAGCAGATTGCCTGGGTCTGAATGCTGGCCCAATTGCTTTCCACTTACAGGAAACTGAGCAGGAAACTTCCCTTTGCTTTGTATTTGTCTTGTATGAAATGTGTGACATGGGGGCATTTTATTAAAAGTATTAACCAAGAAAATCAATTAGAGCATACCTGTCACGGAGCAGATGTTCAATAATCTTGGCTGTTGCTACTACTATGTACCATACACTTGATTGTGCCACTGAATTCTCATGATGCTATAAGGTAGAAACTCTTATTGTCTCCCTGTTACAAATGAGAACATTGAATCACAGAGAAATTCGGTCACCAATCCAAAATCATGCCATCCGTAATACTATGCGTTCCATCAACTTAGCCAGTACACTAAATGTAGAGCTGCAGAGAACTGAAGTGTTTCTTCAGTCATTCCCACATCTTTCTCAAGGTCCTTCAGGGGCTTACTAGGACTGTAGACAATGGCTGACAGTAGGAAGTGACTACATGTGGTTTGGGGATAAGACACCTTAGGCTCCTCTGTTGCTACTTTTAGGGTGACTGTGGGCAAGTCACTTAGTATTACCGTGACTTGGTATGTAAATATGCAAAAATATTAGGATGATATTATTGGCTCCATGAGTTTGAATGAGTTTCCTACCAGGTACTCAGTACATATGGATGAACTTCCACAGAATTAGGAAAAACAAAACAAAAGTGAAAACATTCATTGTGTACATAGTTCTATGCTAGGTAATACAAAAATAAAAGATGAGGAGCTCATTTATAAAACATAATATCAAACATAATTCCTGCTGTGAACTCATCATTTTGCATTGCTAAGCATGGGGTAGTCCCTGGCTTGTCCAATATGAGATTAGGTTCACAGAGTAGACAGTCAAATCAGCACAAGGCAACTAAGATGACTGGAGCCAATTAGATTCTCTCTCCCAGAATTTGGAATCAGATTTAATGTATAGTTTTTGAAGGGGATATGAATTATAAACTTTGTGCCAGATATGTGTACAGAAAAGCGGTAAGTCAGATTTATGGGTAACAGAAAGTGAAGTAAATAGACAAAGAGAAGCAGGTTGGGAACACGTTTGGCAGTAGAGAAACACAATTTTAAAATGTCTGCACAGGTGCTCAATAGCTTGCTGTTTGCTCTCCCTGCCTGTCCTGAGACCTGGTTGATTATCTTTTACTTGGATTGTCTTTTACTTGAGTTTACAGAATGTCTTTCCAATAACTTTCATTTTATGCTTAAACTAGTTTGAGGTGAGTCTCCCTACTTTGACACAATATAACCTTGACTCAGGTACTGATGTAGGAAGAAGAGAAGGACACTAATATCCGTTAGGCATTTCATTTAACTGAAAACAGCCATAAAATAGAGGCATTATTATCACATTTCGGGGCTGAGAACATGTAACTTACTTAAAATCAAACTTCTATACATTTTAGTCATATAAGTCTTTGTGGCACCATATATCACTTTCAACACCACCTTGCTACACAGGAAAAAAACAGACCACAGATACAACAATGCACTAAAAGGAGTAGTTCAAGGTCATTTGGGAGAGTTGAGAGTGGACAGAGTTCAGAGCAGGTAGAAATGGTACAATAAGGATCTTATTAGACAATAAAGAACATCTTATATGACATTTCTAATAAAAAAGTCAAAAATAAAACCTTTTAACAAAAACAGAAAGCTAATTTAGAGATCAAGAATAAAAAGTTCCTGGTCTCCATGGTGTTACTACCGAAGATGTTTTAAAAATTAATTTTCCTACGTGGGATATTTTGGTCAGCTTACAGTAATTTTCTTCTATTTTTTCAAATAATAACTAATTACAAAACACTGTCTAGTTGTGTGTATGTATGTGTATATTTCCAATTTTGAAGATGTTTCTTTACAACTGCCTATTTAGCCCTATGGATTTGTGGGTGGATACAAAATACTCACTACCATATAACAGTTATGAACATTTTCCTGTGAGAACATATTGCTCATCCTTTGGAAGAGAGCTTTAAATATAACAGCAGCATACGCTGTTGGGTGTTAGTGTGGTCAGGAGAGAGCACAGATCAGAAGTGAACTGGAATCTGGTCTAGATCTTCATTCTGCTACTCAGTCACTGTGAACTTAGGGAAAATCCAACCCTCAGATTCTTCACCCAAATAATAGAGATGAAACACAGCTAGTAAGTGGACTTACCTCATAGGAAGTGTAATGGTTTATTAAATAATTAAAAAAAAGTAGTTTCTATGTAATACATGCTATATGATGTGATGGTTAAATGTACTGGGCTTATAGCCAAAATGACTGGATTTATGTATGTATGTATGCATGTATTTAATTGAATTTATTGGGGAGACACTGGTTCAAAAAACTATGCAGATTTCAAGGGTACAACTTAACCAAATACTATCTGCACACTGCACCATGCACCCATGGCCCAAAGCAAAGTCTCTTTCCATCCCCATCATCCCCGCTTTGCCCACTTCCACTCCCCCCATGTCCCTTTCCCTCTGGCTATCACCACACTATTGTCTGTGTCTATGTGTCATTTATGTATTTTTTTCTTAAACCTTCACCTTCTTTCATCCAATCCCCTTCCCTCTCCCCTCTGACAACTCTCAGTCTGCTCCATGTGTTCATGCCTCTGCTTCTATTTTGTTTGTTAGTTTATTTTGTTTATTAGATTCCACATATAAATGAGATCATATGGTATTTATCTTTCTCTGACTGGCTTATTTTACTTAGCATAATAATCTCTAGGTTCATCCATGTTTTCTCAAAAGGTAAGATTTTCTTCCTTTTTTACAGCAAGTAGTACTCCACTGTGTAATGTACCACAGCTTTTTCATTCAGTTTTAAATCCTAACCCTGCTACTTACTAAAACACGACACCTTGAGCAAGCTATGCCACTTTGCATGTGGTATCCTTCCAAGCTATGTAACTTCAACTTTCTGGAACAGAGGTGATCTTCATACCTACATTACAATGTTGTTTTGAGGATTAATAATGAGTGGCATAGAGTAAATCCTTAATAGAGATTGGTGATTTTTATTAAAATAATGTATTTGCAACCTCCACTGCAAAAGCAGTTACATATATGTATGTATATATATATGGTGACATAGTGGGGCCTAAAGTTACAAGATTACCTCTATGTGATGTGGTGACTCACTGAGCAGGAAGGAATCAGGGAATGATTTGAAAGGATAGAGACTGTGACCAGAACTAAGAGGATATGTGAGGGTCAGCCCTTGGACATGGAGAGCAGCAAGCAGAGAAAGAGACCTTTAAGTAAAAGGAGATGGCTAGCATGATTAAGTGCTGTTACTGATGTTCAAACTCTGCCGATAGTCACAAGGGATGACCCCACCCTAAGGCCCTGCCCTTTCTCTGGAACATAAAGAATGAAGCCTTAGGTGAGCAGAGAGATCAGCCAATCTAAACATTATTTCTAGTTACCCTAAGAGAATAGAAAAGGAAATGTTTGGAAAATATCAAATGTGGCTGGCTGGTGTGGCTCAGTGGACTGAGCACCAGCCTGTGAACCAAAGGGTTGCCGGTTGATTCCCAGTCTGGGCACATGCCTGAGTTGCCAGCCAGGTCCCCAGTAGGGGACAGGTAAGAGGCAACCACACATTGATATTTCTCTCCCTCTCTTTCTCCCTCCCTTCCCCTCTACTGAAAATAAATAAATAAAGTCTTGAAAATAAAAAGAAACTATCAAATGTGAAATATGGCCTGATTACAGAAAAGTGTCTAATTTATATTTCATTTAAAATAGGTTACATTTCTAAAACATGGTTTGAAAATGGTCTCACTTTTTAGGAGGTGGTAGAAAATGGACAGCTGAAGGGATTCAGGGAGATAAAAGAAAATACAACACATAACTGGAAAAAATGCAGTTTTTCATCATGAGGTGAAATAACGTAGTAAAAAACCAAAAACAAATTGAAGCTAGATGGCTCTAGGTTCGAATTCTGGGTGACCTTAGGGAAATTACCTCAGCTTTCTGCACAGTTTCTTCATCTATAAAAATATAGATTTAAATGCATATAAAGGTATTCAAGAGAGTAGATATGTGAATAAATGCATTCAGTATTAAGTACCGAATCCAGCGCCCGAAGCATAGTAGGTCTTAAATACATTAGTTTCTTTCATCTCTCTTATGTGATTATACACTGAAATATTAAACAAAGGCAAAGAAAAATCCCGTTAAGCAAATGAAGGAAAGCACCAATCTCTCTCTGGTCTCAGGAGTCTCCCCTAGGAGTCTCTTGTGCCCCTGACTTGGCACAGCTATTCAAGTGTGCATGGCTGATGTCACAGTAAGAGGTGGTGGCCTCTTGGAGCTGGGCTGCGATGCCTGTTGGCTAACTTGGGCTGCCAGGGGCTCTGTCAGCTCTGGTATGGCAACTAAAAGAAGACTTTTCTCCTCCCAAGGGCTCCTTTCAGCACATTTGTCATGGGGAAAATTTCTTCTCCCTTTCTACAATTGGACTGAAAGTTTCTTATTTGCCTTAACTCTTGTTACTCACATTTCCATAATGCTGGATAATCGCAAACCACACAGAAACGGTTTGATGTACAGCCATATATATGGTAATCTCGTTGAGTGACATTTGCAGGCAGCACTGCATTGCTGTTGATAAATAATACATCGCATAGCATTTTACACATTGAGGCTGAGGAATTAGAAGCGGGGAAAGAAAAAGCCCTATTCAGTTATTTCCATTCCAATCATTGTTTGCTGTGATGTGCTGCTGAGTGTTGCACATGCTTTAAAATGAATACACCAAACGGGGATGTTGGGTTTCTTTCAGATTATTGTACAAAATGTATTTATAAAAATGCCAAGATGCGCTGTAGGGCATATCTTGATACATTGATGTAGGACTGTGTAATGATGAGAGTAGTTATCAGTCAGCACATCTGCTTACCCTCATGCATGAATGGCAGGTACATACAATAAATGCCATCACTTCACTGCAGTACTGATGGCAGCATCATTAATTGACCACGACACGCATTTAGATGTAATCAAGAGGCAGCTGGGACAGAAGAAAATGCCATATTTACACAGCGCCCAGGAGGTCACTACCAAATATTGTCGGCAAAGTTCACTCCGTTGCTGTATCTGACCCACGGAGGTAGACGATGTGGAGGGATGCGGGAACCTACAGGCTGGCTGAGGTCAGCCAGCAAAAGGCGCACACTCAGGCTTTCCTCGGTGTCAAAACGGTAGGCAGACATTCAGAACCAGGGAACTAATATCCATGTCCCCTCATTTTGTCACATTGTGATCAATACCTGAGTGGTTTTCCTATGTGTCACCTAATTTAGTTAACTTTATTGAATGCCTATGATATTAGATATGTCAGTCAAATACCTGCCACACCAACTCTTCCTTCAAAACCTCAAATTAAGTTTATTTCTCCATTAAAGTATTCATAGCAATAATTTCCTATTTGGAATGCCGTACCATATTTCTTAAGGTACTGAGATCTTAAAGGGGTATCACAGTAAATTATTTTGTGTTTAGGTCAATTCCCATGATACATTATTACATTAGGTCATGCTCGATAGTCTGTAAGAGTTAAACATGCATATATAGGTAGGATTTTGGAGGGGGCAGTTGGTTAGGGAGAAACAAAATTTAGAATCAGTATTGGTGCAGATTGAATCATTTGATTTTTTGCTCTAAATACTTTACAAATATATCCTATGTAAGGGCAGAACAAGACTTTGGGAACTTCAATTTCATACAATTTTGGTGCCATTGCTAAGCAACAGAACAGGAAGTTACAATTTCACACTCAGGGATAGGGCCTTACAAGGGGCCAAAACACAAAGAGGACTGAAGTTTGAGCATCATTAATTTCATGGCAAAACTGTCTCTGATTCTTGCAAACTAGAAACAAAAACAGTGATTTGCATAGACACATGTAATAGAATGACAGGTGTGACCTTTATTTCTAGGGTTTGGCCACTGCCCCCCAATTTTAGTGAATTGCTCAAAGTATTCCTACATTTTAACAAGAGGGTCTGTCAGCATCTCTCTCTTGGGCTCATTGAAGGGCAGCCAAATTCCCCATGTAGAAAACAGCTATTTTCTAAATATATGAGGAAAATAGAGGGGTTTTCCAAAGAGGTGTCCTTGAAGAGAGTACATAAAATACAGGGGTTTTGTGCACCCTCTACCATTTCTGTTAGTGAAGGGCTGTGTTTTCCTTTGTCTCAGGCCAAGAGATTAGGGTCAAAGGAAAAACACTCATAGAGATAGAATCACCCACAGCAGGGGAGACTAGCAACTGACACCATAGCTGAACCATAGAAATGACTAGGACTGCATCTACTAGAGCTACATGTGAGGAAATTCTTGAGGACTTGCCTAAGAATGAGTCCTTCTTGCCTGCAAAAGCCTAAAAGAATTAAGGCTAGCACACATCTAATGACAGCAGAGGAAGGGAAGAAAGCAGCAGTGGAAATGGTCTCTACCCTTGGAGATTTAGCAGAACAAAGATGCTCGTTAGTGAGTGTGTGTGTGTGTACATATGACTGAGTCATATTTAAAGAACTCCAAGCGTTGAGGTGAGAGAAACAGGGGTAACACGTTGAGGTGAAGTGACTGGGGCGTTTGAAAGAGCTCAGCCACATAGTGCATGATGTCAGAGTGGGGCAGAGTGAAGGTTCCTGTGAGGTCTCCAAGAATTCTCCAATGTGCATCCATGCAAGAGCCAACCAACGACTGGATCTCCGACCCATAGAAAACAGAGAACTACAACCAGCATTGACTTAACACAAAGACATTGCTTGTTTCCTTCTCATTCTTTTCCTTGCCTCTCAACATCTGTTGAGTGGAGGGAGACCGCATCAACATCCTGCTTTTTTTTGTTTGTTCCCAAACATTTAGTTTATGTTGAACTGGAGTAGGATGAAAATGTTTGAATTTCATGAGTGGATAGTTTTGATTTGGATTATACTAGACTTTTTCATCCTGAAAAATGATACTTTTCTAATATCCAGAAGTTATCAGAAAAGTAAACTAACTCTCCAAGATATCTAGGGAGAGGGAATGGAAATCTCATACAACATATTTGAAGGTCCTGGTGGTAGATAAATAAATTATTTTCTGGCTGTATTCTACCAACTTCAGTGTGTTTACTGTACGTGTTAGGCATTCTTAATTACTTTTATAAGATGGATTTGCCACCTAGCATTCAACTGTGTCCAGTTTTCTTCTCCAGTGGAGCTACGCTCTCTTGATATGATGAAAGCTCATTACATAAACATAACCATATAAGAGCTACTATTGAAAGTAAGCTATATGAATTTTTAGAGTGTTTTATTCACTGTTTGAAGCAAATCCTCTAAAAAGCCATCCATTAAAGAGTTGGAGAAATACCCTTATTCTCTAGTACAGTAAGAAATGATTAAATTTCCTAATGACACATAGTTTTATTCCTTTTCCTCATTTTGTCTGGGGCAAAGTTTGCTATTTTCACTGGAATGATATTGCTGTAAGCCTCCAAATATTACAAACATACCTGAGGGTAGTCTTAATATCCATAGAAATTGTATAAGAAGGGATTATATTAACAAAGAAACCCAATAATCTATTTTATGAAAATATTCCAAAAAATGTTTTTTACCATTGATTATGGCTTTTTGTATATGAGCAGCACTATAGAAATACAGCCTTTTATCAGGTGATATCTCTGATTCTTCATTTGTTCAAGGAAATCTAGTTATTCACCATTTTAGTTTTCTATTTTTCTTCAAGGTTAAATATTTTTTATATAAAAAAAGAAAAAATTGAATTTATTTTAGTAGTAACCAGTACCCTTCAATATCATGAATCTTGTGTGTATTTGAGTATTTCAAGGAATGACATTTTTTTCACTACCATTAAAAAAAAGACTTATCATAAAATTTTACCTTCTGAGGCATAAGAATAATTAAGAATATGAAGATGATGTTGATCTACTCACAATACTCGATACTTTTATGGACCCTTCATTGGTTACAGTTTCATTGGTCTCTATTCCCTCACTTTGTCCCCCTAAGAACTTGATGTGCAGAAGAAGTAGTTGGTCTTAGAAACCTTTTATAAATTTGAGATTGGATATTTAAAGAGGTTAGAAAAATTTATCCAAAATGTGTTAGTAAGAATTAGAAAAGCTGTGAGCTCCCAAAATTGAAGCAAATGCTCCTTCCATGTTATTATCACAAATGTGCCTACCCTCAAGGAACTTGCTCTAAACAAAGAAAATTAAGCAAGAACGCATTTCTACCCAAGACCAGGTATTGACTAGAGGTTATTGAGATTTCCACAAAGAGAATATCTGGATACCTGTTGGTGATCCTTGGTAGTAGAGATGCAGAAACATTTTGTAGCAATTAAAATAAGACTCAAAGGACATTGTACTTTCTTAAAAGTAGAGGATCAACTAGTAATATTTGCTGCCAGAGAACAGTGTAGTGGAGGCTAAGCAGCCCTGTTTTCCCGAGATGAGGATTAAATGGTAGGGTGGACTGCCAAAGCATTTTGAATTCATGCATTGAAATGGAGAAAGCGGTACAGATGGAGCACTTCAGGCATCTGTGTGATTGCTCCTTGTGAATCCTCGGCGGAGAACTAGGCTGCACATGCACAAGGTGAGATTCCTTGAGGCCTAGCAGAGATACCCTCCTGTGGGTAACTCTGAAAGCTGAATGACGATACAAGAGGGTGTGCAGTACTGCGACCGGCTAATGTGCGGTTCTGAAAGGAAGTGGCATCCAGAGCAGCTAGAAAGGAAAGACCTCACTGAGCACCTTAGGCGTACAGTGTAGGTCCTAGAAAGGTCATATCTTAGAAGTGAGGACGTCCCTCTTACTACAGCAAAGATCTACTCCAAGGCCAAGTTCTAAACGGCAATAGAACTGCCCTAACAAAGAACATAACTAAGCCTAGAAGGATGAACAATCTCTGTCAGTAATCTAACTGCCTGGCGAAAGAGTCAAAATACTTTTAGAAAGGTAGCATAAGTTAAAGCTAGTATATGACATCATACAAAGCATAAAAATTAAAAAAATGAGTGGATAACCAAAGAAGCCAGAAATTGTGGCCCATTGCCAATTTTGAAATAAGGTAATAAACACAAATGTTAGAATTAGCATGCAAGACTTTAAAATAGTTGTTATTAATGTGTTTAAGTACCTAAAGGAAAAAATTAACTAGTCATAAATAATGAACAGATGACAAATCTTAAAATAGTTAACAGAAGCTATATAAAAAAACAAGTAGAACTTCTAGAATTTAAAAAATACAGTATTCAAAAAAATTACAGTATGAACCTTTTAGAACCAGATTCAAGAAAAGAAAGGGACATCAAACTTGAGATAGATACAAATTTGAATAATACCGGGAAAAATGTTGGAAAAAATGAACAAACCAAAGAAACAAAATATTACTTCAAGTGACTTGTAGTCAATCTCAAAAAATGTAACTTAGTGTAATTTGAGTCCCAGAAGAAGATAAGAGAGGTAATGGTCAATAAAAGTATTTGAAATTATAATTGCTAAAATTTTCCTAAATTCATAATAAAAATCAACTAATATATAAGACTTGATTTGTAATTTCAAGCAGGATAAATACAAGCAAATCATGCCCAAGACAAATACACTTAAATTGCTAAAAACTAAAAATAAAGAGAAAATCTTAAAAAGCAGGCAGGGAAAAAATCATTAAGTATAGAAGAACCATTTTATGAAAGGTTGCTGACTTTTCAAAAATAAAGGAAGCAGAAGGCAATGGCCCAACATCTTTAAAGTGCTGAATATAAAACATTGCTCAACTGAAAATTCTCTAAGGGATGAAGAATCCCTTGAAAATAGGAGAGAAACAAAGATATTTCAGATAAATGACAGCTGAATAAAAGTGTTACTAGCATATTTGTATTTTAGGAAAAGAGGAAATTTTGAGATTGAAATGACAGCAAATAAAAACTGAGATCTAGATAAATATGTGGATAAATGCAAAATAAATTTTTATTGTTTTTTTTATTTTTAAGTATATTTTATTGATTATGCTATTATAGTTTTCCCATTTTTTTCTCCCTTTTATCCCCCTTCCACACTGCACCCCCAACCCTCCAACATCCTCCCACCTTAGTTCATGTCCATGGGTTGTACATATAAATTCTCTGGCTTCTCTGTTTCCTATACTATTCTTAACCTCTTCCTATCTATTTTATGGCTACAAATTATGCTTCTTATTCCCTGCACCTCCCCCCTCACAACCATTTTCCCCTCCCCTTCACCAATGAAAACCCTCTATGTGCTCTCCATTTCTCTGGTTCTGTTCCTGTTTTAGTTGTTTGCTTAGGTTTTATTTTTGTTTTTGTTTCTTAGGTTCGGTTGTTGATAGTTGTGAATTTATTGTCATTTTACTGTAAATAGTTTTTGATCTTCTTCTATTTCTTAGATAAGTCCCTTTAACATTTCATATAGTAAGGGCTGGGTGATGATGAACTCCTTTAACTTGACCTTATCTGGGGAGCACTTTATCTGCCCTTCCATTCTAAATGAAAGCTTTGCTGGATAGAGTAATCTTGGATGTAGGTCCTTGTCTTTCATGACTTCAGATACTTCTTTCCAGCCCCTTCTTGTGGCCAGGGTTACAATGGATAACACATCTGACTATGGAACAGATGATTTCAAAATAAATTTTTTAAAAAGGTTTTATTTATTTATTTATAGAGAGAGGGCAAGGGAGGGAGAAGGAGCAAGAGAAACAGTGATGCATGAGGGATACATCAATCGGTTGCCTCCATAGTGCACCCAACTAGGGACCTGGCCAACAACCCAGGCATGTGCCCTGACTGGGAATTGAACTGGCAGCCTTTTGGTTCATGGGCTGGTGCTCAGTCTACTGAGCCACCCCAGCAAAAACTAAAATACATTTTTTCTTTAAATTTTATTAACACAACTGACTATATAAAGGAAAAATATGTTATAGGATTTATTTCATAAACAATTTTAAAATATGAGAAAACAATAGCACCAAGGATGGGGATAAATGGAATTTCACTATTGTTCTAACATTTTACTTGCAATTGTACAATATTAAATCTAGGCAAACTTAGTTGCAAGTTAAGATACGAATCATCACCCCTAGGAAAACTTTTAAAAATAATATGAAGGGGTAGTTATATCTAAAAATTCTATAAAGAAGATAGAATAATAAAAAATACTTTAATTAAAAGGCAGAGATGGTCAGACTAAGTACAAAAGTAAGACCTAACTATTTTATAGTCTGAGGAATCAATGAAGACACAACCAGGTTGAATGTGAAAAGATGGAACTACATACTAAGCAAACCTTAAGCATAAAAATTATAGCATGGTTTTATTAGTATGAGGCAAAGTTGAGTTAAACAGTATAACAAATGGTAAGTAGGAACCTTTCAGAATCATAAAATGGTTAATTCTTGAAGAAGATATGTAAATCTTAAATGTCTGTGATTCTGATAACACGATTACAAGGTATATTGATATAACATGGACAGAACTAGATAAAAAAAGATGAATACAGTGTTTCACACATGGAACTGCACATTGCATTTTATTAAGGGTCCTACTTCATAGCTCATTAGTTATCTATTGCTGTATAAAATGCCCCTAAATTTAGCGGCTTAAAATAATAACCATTTATTTTATTGCACAATTTTTCGGGAATCCGGGCCAACAGAAGTTGTGCTCAACCTGTCAGCTGGGGCTGCAGACATCTGAAGAATGAATTGACTGCATCTGGAGATTCATTTCCAAGATGTCTCACTCACTCACCTGGCAAGTTAAGTGCTTTTTTCCTTTTTGTGTTTTTTTGGTAGGGGTCTCAATTTCTTACCACATGGATCCAGTACAAGGCTTCTTGGGCTTCTTTAAAACTTGGCAAATGCTTTCCCCAGAGCAAACGATCTAGTAGGGAGCACAGTGGAAGAAGCACATTAAATGGTATAGCTCTGGAAGCCACACACTATCGTTTCCACAACATTCCATTGGTTATACAGGTTAGCCCCATTCCGTGTGAGAGAAGACTACAGAAGAGGGTGAGTGCATGGAAATAAAAATCAATGGGCAATATTTTGGAGGTTGGCCTTCATAAGGAGCCGATATGGTAAGGCAGTGAGCACATGACCAGAAGATTCATTGATCCTTTCACTTGCAATATTCCACAGAAGTATAGATCCACATTGACAGAGAGATGGAATGGTCTTTTGAAGGCCCAGTTGAGGTTCCCACTTTGAAATCTTATGCTACAAGAATGGTGCTTTACCCAACTGGGGTAGAATATACATCCTAATTCAGTGGTCTGGAACAGGTAGAATGCATGGATTCAGTAACCAAAGTACAGAAGTAGTAGCAGCCCCATTTGTCATCACTCCTAGTGATCTGTTTGGGGAATTTGTACTTCATCTTACCACACATCTACTCTGTATGTGTCTAGACCTTCTTTTCCTCTGAATTTCTTTGGTCAAAAATCAGTCCACTCTGTGTATGGTTCAATTTCTGGTCTCTTAATTCCATTCAATTATCTATGTGTCTGATCTTACACCAGTACCACCATGTCTTCATTACCTTGGTTTATGGAGTAAATCCTGAAATCAAACAGTGGAAGTCCTCCAACTTGTCTTCCCTGAATTCGCTATTCTAATTCTAGTCATTTTCATACAGATTTTTTTAAAGATTTTATTTATTTATCTTTAGAGGGGAAGGGAAGGAGAGAGGGAGACAAATATCAATGTATGGTTGCCTCTTGTGCATCCCCTGCTGGGAACTGGTCTGCAACCCAGGCATGTGTCCTGACTGGGAATCGAACTGCGATCCTTTGGTTCATAGGCCCGTGCTCAATCCACTGAGCTACACCAGCCCCGTCATACAGATTTTTAAATGAACTCATCAGTTTCCTCTGAAAATGGCTTTTATTAGGATTTATTGACTCCACAGATCAACTTGGAGAAAATGGGCATTCGTCTTAGGTTTGGATCTCTGTGATAGGGGCTCTGACACACCGATATTTGTGCTCATGACGTTTAGTGGGGAGCGCTCCTGAGAACCATTCTTCAGGGGTGGGAAGTGGTAATGAAAGAAGTTGGCCCGTGATGCGCTGTCTTCCACAGAGGCCTCAGCCAGTCTCATGCGGGGGTTGTTCTGGAGCAGGAATCAATATTCAGAATTTTCCTGTGACAGGTCATATCATACAGGGTCCACACTGTTGCCAAACAAATGTTGATGAACTAGTCAGAATAGTAAATACAAAATAAAATAATACAAACAGAGTTAACAGGTTCTGAGTATATAATCTTAACTCTGTATATATTTTTAAAAACTTTTCCTTCCATGGTGGAAAGAAAACAAGTTAGCTGAATGTTGAGGAATAGCATCATTGAAGCAGGTTTGCCAGTATTTTTTCAAAGTTCTATTTCTTCTTTCTATTTCTTTTTTCACGTATTAGTCCTCCTTTTACAGTTTAAGGACTGACTCGTGACACCTAAGTTTGCAGCTGTTTATAAGAACTTATACCTTCATTTTCAATGTAAATTCACTTCTATTTTCTCAAGATGCCAGGAGAATAACATATAATGTTGCTGTTCCAAACTGGTTAGAAATGTGTCAGGTTCACAGGGTTTAAAGGGGATTTATTGGGGGAGATGATCACGTAGTGTGTTTTATGAGTTGCTACAAAGTCTGTGGTCACAGCATACTAGGGAAAGGAGCTTACTTTGCATTATTGGAAGGTTTGATATGGCCACTTTGCCCATGATTACAGAATCTGATGGAATGGTATTTCCCCAGAGAGCAATCTATCCTGAGGACTGCATCACTGCCAATTCATTTTCGTTTATGGTGGTGTTGGTTATACCCTGGATCTGCTTATTTTCAGTTATCGCAGTTGGAAGGAAGCTTCGGCTGCTCCCTGTATTTGGAAAATATCCTATCACTTTGTATATCTCATTCTTAAAGATTGAGCTCCGATGTCACTTCTACTATGAAGTTGTCACTTTATTTCTTTTCCTCCAGTCATTCTCTATTCTGAATTCCAACGTATTTGTTTGTAGGTGACTTCATTCCCTACAAACTGATTGTAGGCATCCTATGCTAAGATGAGGTTTTCTAATTAGCATCCTCCATGGTAGCTAGCAAAATAGTACACACAGAAATAGGCATCAAGCGGCTCAGTGAACTAATCTTATCCAGGGTAGTTAAATGGAGGTGATGTAAATGAAGAAAGATAGATATAAGTTGGCTTAATAGAATTCAGTTTTGTTTTTCATTCCAAATAATACGTCACAAATGTTGGGGGCAATATTCTTAAACTGAGTTAACATATTAGACTCGGTTATAAATATGTGATATAGGTAGCAGAGAATTTTGGCTTCTGAAGATTATAGAAAGAGAAATTAGTATTTTATGAAATAAAAAATTCAGTAGGTACCTTAATTCAGAAAATAGCAAACAATATGCCTTTATCACAATATATTCAAATGTACTTTAATCAAATTGATAAACCATTTGGTTGAAATACGTTCAGATATCTGAAAGTGCAACATCTGCCAATATTTTACAAGCAAAGGTATTGCCTATAGCTATTGCGTTAAAAGCCTAAGAACAGCTAAGTCTCAGACTGCAACGCTTGTTCTAGAAGGCTGAATCTCCCGGCCTATCTACCCTGTGACGATTGGTGCTCCTGGGCCCTGATGCTCCCCAAGAGCCTCTGGAATCCCTGAACTCAGGGAACTATTTGACCCTCTTGTCCCTTCAGTCCCCAGTGTAAAAACAGCTTCTTGCTTTTGCTAACCATGCCTTTGGGTGTTCTCTGAATCCTCCCAATACCTTGGTAATTATTTCTTAAATCAACATCTTTTCAATATTTTCCTTTTGGGGCCCTAAATTAGAAACAATTTGCCCCTATGTTCATAGATTATATTTTCTGTTAGAAACTTTCTCTACTCTGGAGGAGGGGTATTTCCCCATTCCATGCTTTCATTCTCTCCAGCTTCTCTTTGTGAGAAACTATCCACCTGGGAGCTGTTTTTCATCCATTGTCATTCTCTATGCAAAGAGACCTAAGCGCCAGAATTTGAATCAGCGAGGCATTTAAAGTTGGAAGAGTGGTAGATTCACTACAAGCTCCAAATTATACATATGCCACATATATTAAAGCACAATGAACTAAAAGTTACAATTCTGTGACAAAATTCTAGTAAATAGGTAAAAAAAAAAAAATCCCTCATGGGAGCCCCAGATTACGACACCAAGCCCTCCCAGTTTGTGAATGTTTGCAGGGACAATGGGCCTGAATGTAAACACCGCTGTCTGTCAGTGGTTCATTGCTGGCGGTGCTGACCTACGAAATACAAAGGTCTCAGTAAAAGGGGCATTCATTGAGCTTTAAATTTTGAGATAACTTAAATGGGGTGTCTCCTCTCAAAAAGTTCATTTGTATCGGGAAGTCAGACCTTCTGCCTTCTACTTAAGCCCCCGTGACCCTCCTCCCACCTTTCTGTAGTGACTCTTCTCCCAAAACTCATTGTTCACCCACTTAATTGCTAAATGGAGCGATGGATTTTTTTCACTTTCTCTTGTGTTTATTTGCCCTGCTCCTCTTCGTGAAATTATCTCCTTCCCTATTCCAATGAATTTGTTCGTCTTGATTCTGTCCTTTTCACTGGTACCTCCACGCACATGTGACATTCTGTTCCTCCTCTGTACCCTTCCACCGCTCTTTCCGGAGTCACATTTTCAACTACTATGTCAGCCTGAGATGTAAGTCATGGAAATGACGCTCCAATAAATATTTGCCATTGCTAACTCTTATCTTGAACTCTGGTTTTGCATCTGCCTCTCTCTTGGCTTCTATTTTTGATGCCATAAAATCACTGCCACCAGCATTCTCAAGGTAAAATGATCTCATTGCAGCATTTTGCCACCAAAATACAAATTTTAGGCCCTTTCCGACGGTTTGGTGTAATAAAATGTAGTACAGAGGCTGAGAAATGGCAGCTCATGGACCAGACCAGCCTGCCACCTTTTTTTTCGTATAGCATGTAAGCACATGGCATATGTTATATTGGAAATAGTTGAAAAAGTTGAGGGGAAATAATATTTCATGACATGAAACTTTTATGAAATTAAAACTGTGTCCATGAATAACATTTTATTGAAAGAGCGCCATGCTTATTCTTTGTTTACATGTTGTCTATGGCTCCTTTCGCCCTACAGTGGGAGGGGCGTAGCTGAGACAGGACAAGGCGGGCTACCCAGCTTACAAGGCTTATGTCTGGCACTGTAGAGGACAAGTCTGCTGGCCCCTGGTTTGCTGTGTGAAGGCTGAGTTTAACAACAGACAGACGGAGTGAAATATAAGTTTTAGATCCTCTCCTCCCTAAGTGAAATTTCAGAGAAAGTCACTTAGCACTAATTAGGCACAGTTTTTTTTTATTTGTAAAACAGAGGTGCCAACACTGAAGTTCTTCTATGAGCTTTATTTTATCTCAAGCCTGACTATTCTGTAGATATTTAATTATTTTCCCAGTTTCTTCTTTCTAATTGGTCTGGTGAGGCAATAACAAACAAAATATGTGTTGTTGTGGTCTCATCTTAGAAACATTGCATGACATCTCTGTTGTTCAAAGTTGTTTCCGATTCAAGTGAAAAAACCTCCACTGAAGCTAATTTAACTGAATATCTTATGTTACATAATTTCGGGGATTCTTTTTCATTTTTCACACACATGCGCACACACGTGCATCTGTAAGTGCATGATGTGTTGTTTATAGAAAGTGTACTGCACATATGGTGTTAGAAGATTGGCTCCTTTAAAGTGACGTTAGAAAAATTGCCTTACCACCTTTTACTACTACAGAAATAGAATCCACTTTTTTTTAAAGACCTAAGTGAGAAAGTTACAAGTATATGATCATGGAAAGATATATGTATAGGAGAACCTCAATTATCTCCATTCTCAGAATCCATGGAATAATTTATTCCAACTGTCCCACTGCATCTATAACATCAGGTCTTTTTCAACAGAGGAGCTACTTTTATTCTCTCTCACGACAGTTTTTCGGGCACAGTAATTTTGTTTCCCTTGAAGTTCGGATAAAACCCTTTTTACATTTTATGCCAAAGTTTAAGTACCCATGAATCTAAGATGAAGAAAATACTTTAATTCATCAGGTAATTTTTAAAAATTTGCACTCTCTTAGATTTTGTTTTGTTACTTTTTCTATGTTCCTCATCCTCCTGATTCTCTCTCTTTATAAATATGTAAGATGTATATGATATATGAGTGTAATATATGAACATATACATATATAATATGTTGATATCTTTTTAAAAAATATTTTATTTTATTTTTTAGAGGGGGGAAGGGAGAGAGAAAGAGAGGGAGAGAAACACCAATGTGTGGTTGCCTCTCACATACCCACAACCGGGGACCTGGTTTGCAACCCAGGCATGTGCCCTAGACTGGGAATTGAACCAGTGACTCTGATTCACAGACCAGCGCTTAACCATTGAGACACACCAGCCAGGGCATGTTGATATCTTTTTATGTTGATATATCTCTGTTTACATTATACATAAATATATACATATATTGGGTTGGCCCAAAAGTTCGTTTGTTTTTTCTCTATGATGGCTCTAGTAGTACTTAGTTATCTTTAGCTTCATTCAAAACTTTTTTGTTAGATTCTATTGTGACAGCTGTCATAGTACTGTGCATTTAAAAAACATAAACTTGGTAAATTTTTGTTCAGCCACTTTGATATTTAAGATGGAAGAAAATATGCAACATTTTTGGTGTATTATGCTTAATTATTTCAAGAAAGGTAAAAATGCAACTGAAATGCAAAAAAAAAAAAAGATTGGTGCAGTGTATGCGGAAGGTGCTGTGACTGATCAAACATGTCAAAGTGGTTTGCAAAGTTGGTACTGTTGACATTTTGGCCAAATAATTCCTTGCTGTGGGTCTGTCTTATGCAATGGAAGATGCTTAGCAGCACCCCTGGCCTCTACCCACTAGAAGCCAATGGTAGAAGATAGCCAACATACTCAAAATATACAAATCAATAAAGTTATTGCTGAAAATGTAAAATGTGACTTTTATTTTACAGAGAAAACTAAACAGATTTTATGGCCAACCCAATACACACACACAAACTTTAGGTGAGTATATTGGTCACATACTATGGAATATATATAGCAGCAAGAAGCAATAAATTAAATTCACAATTGGCAACATGGATAGATTGCAAGACATGTTTTATTTAAAAATAAGACAACTCTCTCTGGTAGCTTTATATCACTCACTATATAACAGATTCATAACTCACTCTGTTGGTCCTCTAAGTTTACCATTTAGTAGGGAAAATAGGAGTAAAAATCAAATAAAAAATGTGTATATATGCTTATCATATAGAATGATGTGAAGATAGCAATGGGTTCATATTTGTAAATACTATGATCATAACCAAAATGAAGGGTTTTTCCTAAAAGACATATAGATCATATAATAAACTACTCTGTCATGATGTTATGGATGAAATCAATATGCATATGGAGCTACTCTATAGTTCGTGTCATATACGTAATTTGTATAGTTTAAGGTTGGTGCTAAATGTCCCCCCCGATTGTCATCTTACTGGTGTAACTTCTGACAAAGACTGTGGTGCTGACACATTCAGAGGGTACAGAATTAATCATTGGAAAATTTGAATAATACAGGGTCTGGCACAAATGGCATCCTGTTTTTATTGTAAAATCTTTTATTACAAAATCATAAACATAATTCTGTAACATAATATCACACTCAAGCACACCACATGACATTTTAAGTGAAATGTTCAAATTAAAACTATAAATTATTACACCCATGTTATTACCCTACCAACCATACTCAAGCAGGTGTTACTTCTGTGGGAACCTGTATAATGAGGTTGCAGGAAAAAATATTTAATTTTTAAATTGTCTTAAATTAGGTATTTATTTATGGGTTACTTAGGTTTTCTTTTTTAATGTCCTTTCCTTTTTGTCTTTGATTTCTTCACTATAAGAAAGGACTGCTCTGCACTATGAGAAGAACTCCTGTTTGCCTTTATTTTTTTTTTTACCATAAGAAAGGTTCCCTACCCCCACTCCCAGGCTACTTCTACCTGTTCCCATTTTTTAATTGAATCTTTTATTGACTTAAGCTGTACTTACCAAATTTCTCTTTTGTGTAACTGGAAGTTGTGTTATAGTCAATAATTATCAAAGGAATAATTCAGAGATGCAGGTTTTACTGAAATGGGTGTGGAAGTGTGTATTTTTTTTTGTGAAGAGGAATAATCTTTGTATTTCAGGCTCCTTTATGATACTAAGTTTCAGGAGCTGTTATTTAAATGATGTTGAAAGAGAAGCTATTCACTGGCTGATACTCATTAACTGAACATTTGGAGTTTTTGCAACTTGATCTCCTTGTGTGTTACTTGAGTAAAATGTATCAAGTGAAATATGGGGAAATGCAAGATAAAACTGGCAAATGCTGTTACAGGTAAAATATAAAGATGTCTGCATCTTTTGCTTTATCAAAACCTATCATTTTTTTCTGATATATTCTAAACATATTCAAGAATGTGTTCAAAGTATTCAGTAGTTTACAAATAATTTAGTGAATGAGAATAGAATCATGGGCATGGACAACAGTGTGGCGATTGCTGGGGGAAGAGGGTACGAGGGGACTAAATGGTCATGGGAAAAATACAATGAAAGTTAAATAAAAAAGAGAAGAATAGAAGAAAAGTTCCCCCTCCAAGGTATTCTTGCTAATTTCATAATGTATGTGTATACAAACTTCAATATGTATGTGTATATATATATTTAAATAATATGTATAAGATATATACCTTTTAATAACAAAGTTCTCTTATTATTTTACCAACCCAATTTTTATGGAAAGGTTTTACTGTAGTTACAAAGTAAATATGAAATATAGAAAATTCAGGTGGCAAACCATTAAGCTGCATTATAAAGCAATTAATTATAAGGAAGGAGATCAATAGCCATGGGAAGACTGGGTCTATAAAGCATTTCCAGAAAGCCAAGATTGTTTGTGAGGATAAATTCCTGTTCTCTCATGAGAGTGGAATTTTATGTGAGAGATCTTAAAACATCCATGAAATACCTTAAGGGAGATACATTATACTCTTTCATATTGAAACAGAAATAGAAAGATAGCTATAAATCAATAATGAATTTACACAGACAAATATTGAATTTATTTTCCATTTAATTTTTGTAGAAGTATTTGTATGATCTGTGAGCACATTATCCAATGAGAATGGAAGCTGTTTCTTGCTTCTGTTTTGTTCTTATTTTCACATGACCATTAAGAGGTGTAAGGGTGTTAATTTAGTCACTTGGTTATGAATAAAACGTGGATTGCAGTACTGTTTTTACTGGCCAGTGTTGTGTCAAATCACCAAAGTCTTGTTCAATTATAATGTTACCTCAACATATTGAGGAGTTACTACTTACAAACTTACTATTCAGTAGTAAGAACACAATGAGCTAAGGGGACATAGAGGGACAGAGTTTGCTGTATAGAGGTCTGAGTAATGGTCACCTTAAGAAGGTATCATTTGTCTTGAATGAAGTGATAGAATGTTATTTAATTATCTGCGGGAAGAGTATCTCAGAAAAGTGAACAGGAAGGACAATTACTTTAAGATGCACTATATTCTTGGAGTTTGAGGGATTGTAAGCTCAGGATATTGACAGAAATAAGGCCAGAGGAGCAATGGGGAGCCAGATCACATAGGGACTTGTAGAAGACACTGAAGGATTTCAGAGCAGGAGTGGTGTAATCTGTTGTTTTTTCATATACAGTTTTTTCATCTATGCTGTTGATTGGGTTGTTTATTGAGACCATTCCCATGCAAAGTAATTATTAATATGGTCAGACTCATTTTTGTCATTGGTAATTTGTTTTCTAGGTATTTCCTGTAATATATTGAATTTGTGTTCTTCCTTGACTGAATCGTTTCATCCAAAGTAAGTATTTCTTTTTTTAGTGCAGCATTTCCACTCTTCTGTCAATTTTTAAATGCATCTTTGGAGTCATTTTCTGAATGGTTTGTTTGTTTTAAAGATTTTAATATGGGTATTTATCACAAGCCACCTTGGATTAATACTAATTCAATTTTGGTTAAATTATCAAACCTTGTTTTCAATATAATTTCATTAATTGTTCTGTTCTGTTTGCTTTTATTATGATATACATTATAATTTGTATATATTATGAACCCAAACAATACTGTGTTATATTTATCACTTTATACGATCTTTTGTGTTTTACTCAGAGCCAAATTCTATTGGTTTTTTTCTTCCCCCTGAATATGGGTCTCCTTTTCCTGTTTCTTTGCATGCTATTTATTATTGTATTCTATTCATTCTATCGGTATGTGACCATTCGTGCTTCTGCTCCATTTATATATATGCTTGCTTTGATTGTTAAGCCTCACTTCCTAGTGGTTACCCATGTATTTGAGAAGATTAGTAGTCAACTAATGATTGGACTGATGTTTTGCTCAGTCCTTATGGAGGACTGAGTTTGCTCAAACTCCATAAGGCTTTCAACTTCTGCCAGGGTGCCGTGACTAGGTAGGGAATACCTTCAAGGTACAGGCCACTTCTAAGTCTGCACCGCTAGCTCCTTTCAAGCCTCTATGCATGAGCTAGCAGCTTAGAATGGACCAGGAGTATGTGAGTGAGTGGGCCCTGTCTGGTCTCTTGTGCAAATGTGATCAGTTTAGTCAGGAATACTTATCCCCAAACCATACAGTATCAAGCTGGAGGACAAGATGTCTTGACCTCCCCAACTCACCTACCTCTGAGAAGTCACCTCCTCTGATAGTGTTGCTGGACATGGATGTCACCTGGAACTTCAAATAAAGTAATTCCCTTCTGCCTGCTGCATAGAGTTTGGCCATCTTCATGGCCTGACCCGCCCTGGCGGAACCGCCATGCTGACAGGGTGGGGTGGGGAGCAGGCTGGGAGCGCACCCAGGCCAGCATGCCGTCGATCTCCACTGTTCCCACTCAGCGTCCACAACTTTTGAAACCATAAGTGCTTTACAGATTGTTGCCTGCCTTTGGTTGCCTTTCAAAACATTGAAATTATTTTTGTTTTGTTTTGTTTTTTTTTTAGACTATTTGTTTGGCATTATTTGCTTTGTAGGGGGAGGATTTGCCAGTCTGTTGAACCAGCCATAGCTGTAATTCCTATCACTCTTTTTTTTAAGGATCTTATTTATTTTATTTTTAGAGAGGGGAAGGGAGGGAGAAAGAGAGGGAGAGAAGCATCAATGTGTGGTTGCCTCTCATGCACCCACTACTGGGGACCTGGCCCACAACCCAGGCATATGCATGTTCAACTGGGAATTGAACCAGTGACCCTTTGATTTGCAGGTTGGCACTCAACCACTGAGCCACACCAACCAGAACTCCTATCACTCTTAAATAAAGAGGAAAAAAACCACTTTATTTTGATTGACAGTTGAACTGGGTTAGGGTTTGGGTCTACAGATTGAAAAGATTGCTTCCAGAGTGAATGGCACTTGGAAGTGGAGGGGCTGTTAATGAAGACACATTGAGAGGAAAAGTTGCCTTCTCCTTCAATCTCTGTTCAAATACAATGCAAAACTTGTTTAAAATACCCCCCATTCAAAACTTCTACCATATACTATGGAGGCATAAACTCTGGAAAAATTGCCTTTGAATGCATTTTAAAATTCAACTTAAAAGTACATTCATTATTTATTGTTTTTGTTTGTTGTTTTGCATTTCCTCTCATCTCTTATATCTCAGGAAAGGGGGTTCATACCAGGCCAAACTGCACATGCAGTGGCTGAAAACTTTGTTCTGCTCTCTTGCCTCCCCATTGGAAGACATCATTAGCTGAAGCAATTCAATTATCATACTCCTTACTCAAGCCCTTCAAGAACTCGGAAGTGGGTTAAATTGGGAAATCTGATGAAAGAACAATATCTTAGAGATAATCATCTTGCTTCAACAAAATGCCTCTTTATTGTAATGGGGCACTGTAAAAATGAACATGCATTTTAAATGCCCTCACCTAGGTCACTAATTGCAGTATAAGTTGCTTAAATGCAACGATTGTGACAATTCTGGTTGACTCAAGCATTTCACTGACCTCGGCTGAGCTTCCTCTTTCAACTAGAGTACTATTATGATTGTGAAACAGTAAAACACATACACACACACACACACACACACAATCAAAACCAAGCTATTACTTCTGCCTAAACATTTGTGAGTTAAAAAAAAGTGTTTACCAATAAGGCATTAGTTAAAATATTTGCTTTTATCTGTTTCAGTTTTATTTAATAATAAAAGGTAATTTTTGCAGCTTTCTGAGACAGACACTGCTACCTACACACTCATAAATTTTCTCACCCTTCCTTCAGTAGTAGTATCACTTCAGCTTTACCTATGCTTACACCAGCACAGCTAGAGGGCACATTTTTCCATCTACTTTGCATCTATAGGAGGTCCTGAAATTAAGCCTCAGAGAAGTTAACTGACCTGTCAAAACTTACACCATAATTTTTGGTGGAGCTGGGACAGGAAACCATACCTTCAACCTGTAATAAAAACTTCTGGTGCTAAAAGTTTCTAAGTTGTCCTTTGGGGATAGGTCATACTCAAAATTAGCTAGTGTCCTTTTTGTATGTATTCCACTTTTTAACAGTCACTGATCCTATTATTCACGTTAATAATTTTTCTTTCTGATGCTTATGAACAAATTTATTATGTATGTATGTATGTATTTCAATTCTCGCCTGAAGATATCTTTTTATTGACTTTAGAGAGAGATGATGGGGAGGGAGGAAGGGAGAGAGAGAGAGAGAGTGAGAGAGAGAGAGAGAGATGTTGATGTGAGTGAGAAACATCTATCAATTGCCTCCCATATGTGCCCTGACTGGAATCAAGGGGAATTGAACCTGTAACATTTTGGTGTAGGGGGTGATGCTCCTACCAACTGAGCCACCCAGCCAGGAATGATGGTTATGAATAAATTAAAAACTACTCTCAGTCAAGACAGTTTATTCATATTTATTTTAAGCTTAATCACTTTCTGACAATATAATAATAATATTCTACAAATGGCCATTGAGAATTCACTATTTAAAAGGTCATAGAATTTTCATGAATCATAAGATAAAATTCCACACAGTGAAGGTGTAACTGCTGTGTAAGAGGACATTCCGAGTTATGGACAGGCAAAAATCAAATGACTGTTCAGTTTTATCTACAAATGAAAGAAAGAAAAAAAGAAAGAAAGAAAGAGAGAGAAAGAAAGAAAAGTCTAACAGATTATAATCTTCTGGTCAATCTTTGAAGCAAAGAAACCATGGATTTTAGGTTACATGTGGCTCACTTAAAATGATTTACTATCAGGGATCAATATAAAAAGTAGACATTTTTATTTAAGAGTCACTTAGCATTTTTGTTTGTTTTATTTTTCATGAACTCAGGTTTCTGGTTTTGCCCTCTACCTCCACATGCATTAGAACAAAGGGTGCTGTTTTGGCAGAAGAAAGATGAAAATAGGAATTAGAAGATGAGGGGGTGAAGGCTTCTGTATTGACTAATGACTAGCTCAGTCTCTTCAATGAAGTAGTTGAGTATTTTTACGAAACCAGATTGAATTTCGTTATCTGAAAGATGAGAATAGCTTCATATTTCATCAATTCAGAAGCCTACGTTGTTTCATATTTTAACCTTTTATACATTGCAACACATCTAACAATAAATAGCATCTTATACTTTTTAAGTGACAGCATGTTTTTATTTTTTTTGTTAGGTGGATGATGCATGTTTTAGTGGGGACTGTCTATGAGAATCAAATTACCTTGGATCTTGTAGAGAAATCTAGAAAAAAAGTTAAAAATGATATGCCATTTTTAGATATTACCTCAATACTTAGAAGTAATGAAATGACTTCACCTTTTAAAAATTACACCCCAATAAGTACTTAAAAATAAAAGTGACCATAACATTTGTTTAATAGTGCCAGAACTGTATTTCTGAAATAAAACAGTATTGTCCATTTTAAGAGGATATACAATCTATTAATGAGTAGTGTGACAATAAAATTGCAAGATCTAAATTGAGATATATTTGGGGAATGCTGATCTTTAAGGATAAAGAAGAAATTCAATTTTGAGGCAGAAAAAGCAACTTACCAATGAAGGAAACCTTAATTAAGTTTAAGTTTTCTTCCACAACAGTGTACAATACCAGAACACTGTACAGCAATGTACATGATCTTTTGAATGAAACAAAGTAGCACAAGTAATTTACATACAGCCAAATTGTCATTACGTAAATAAAGTCCAGAGATAGGTATTCTCAAAAGTCAATAATTCAGCAATTGTAGCACCCATTCATTTTTCTTGGAGGATAAAAATTGTTGGTAATAAAATTGAGCCCACAGATGATTGAATTAATAATAAAGAAAGAACTTTGGACTCAATATATGTGAAAATGACTGGAAGTGAGCATTTAATCAATTTTAAATAAATTAAAAACAATGATTATAGAAGATAATACAGGGCCCAGCACAAATAACACCCTTATTTTATTACAAAATATTTTATTACAAAATCATAAGCACATAACAATATTGCAGTCAAGCACACCATATGACATTTTATGTGAAATGTTCAAATTAAAACTATAAATTATTATAGTGACATTATTCCCTTACCAACCACACTGAAGCAGGTGTTGCTTCTGCCAGACCCAGTTAAGAACACTGACAGTTTAAAATTTCAATATAATTAAGAAAATTAGAAGGGAAATAAAATTATTCCTCACCTTTTATAACAGAATCAATTGATTTAGTTTAACCTTGATTAAGTTTGTAAATGGAGTTAAAAACTATTTCACCTTCAATATTTCTCATGGTTTTTAATTAAACTTTGTGTTGAGATATTTTAGTAATACCTTTTACTGTTAAGAAATGCTTCTTAAATTTAGTAACTATTTCAGTTTAGCTAAAAGCCAATATTTTTATTACATATGTTAATTTTATGTCAATATTTTATTTTTATAGGTATAGAGAATGTGAATCAATGTTCACTAATAGATTTATAAATATGAATCTTGTGATTTTGTCTGTTAGTTTATCTATCTACACTGAAAAATGATTTACACAATCACCAGGTATCTAACATCCTGAATGAAGTGTAGCAAATGTCAGCAATTGTTATTTCTCTGTGAAAGCCTTTGGAATGATTTGATCTCTTATTCTTCCTTTGTTATTTAAAAAAAACAAGACTTCCAGCCAAGATGGAGGTATAGGTGGACACACTGTGCCTCCTCTCACAACCAAGATTAAGGACAACAAAAATATAGAACAAAAAAAAAAAAAAAACCCAAGCAGAACAGATAGAAAATTGAATTGTATGGAAGTCCAACAACGATTCACCCAGACTGGTAAGAGGGGCAGAGTCGGCAGCTGGCAGAGAGGGGTTGTAGCAGGAAAAAGCAGTGGCTAGTGGTCTCGGGCACACAGGCAGCGGTTACCGAGCACGGGGAGGCAATGAGCAAATGAGCAGACCAAGTGAGGCGCACAAGGCAGCTGGCCATGGTCACACATTCGCATGCAGATAAACCAGACGAAAATGGACAGCAAGACAGACTGTGCAACACAGGGCCCCAGCGCCGGGAAATAAAGCCTAAAAGCACTGATTGAAAACACTCATGGGGGTTGAGGTGCTGGGAGAGAATCCCAGCCTCACAGGAGAGTTCATTAGAGAGACCCACAGGGTCCTAGAACATACACAAGCCTACTGACATGGAAATCAGTACCAGAAGGGCCCAATTTACTTGGGGAAAGTGGTGGAAGGGACTGGAATCTGAGAAAGGGTGGAGCAAGTGCCATTGTTCCCTCTCAGACCCTACCTCCATATCCAGAATCATAACCCAGCAACTGGGTTGCCCCGCCCTGGTGAACACCTAAGGCTCCACCCTTCACTACATAATAGGCACCACCAGACCAAAAAAAAAAAAAAAAGACCCAAAACCAAAAATGGCTCAAATGGGAGAACAGATCAAAGCCCCAGAGTTAATTTATCTAAGCTGACCAAGAGATAGCCAACCTATCAGATGCACAGCTCAAAGCACTGGTGATTAGCAAGCTCACAGAATTGGTTGATTTTGGTCACAAATTAGATGAACAAATGGAGGCTACAATAAGTGAAATGAAGAAAAATGCACAGGGAACCAACAGAGATGGGGGGAAAACTGGGACTCAAATCAATGGAGTGGACCAGAAGGAAGAAAGAAACAACCAGACAGAAAAGAATGAAGAAACAAGAATTCAAAAAAATGAGGAGAGGCTTAGGAACCTCCAGGACATCTTTAAATGTCCCAACATCTGAATTATAGGGGTACCAGAAGGGGAAGAGGAAGAGCAACAAGTGGAAAACTTATTTGATCAAATAATAAAGGAGAACTTCCCCAATCTGGCAGAGGAAATAGACTTCCAGGAAGTCCAGGAAGCTCAGAGAGTCCCAAAGAAGGTGGACCCAGGGAGGAACACACCAAGGCACATCATAATTACATTAGCCAAGATTAAAATGAAGGAGGGAATTCTAGAAGCAGCAAGGGATAAGGGCACAGTCACCTACAAAGGAGTTCCCAACAGACTGTCAGCTGATTTCTCAAAAGATACCTTATAGGCAAGAAGGGGCTGAAAAGAAGTATTTGATATCTTGAAAGTCAAGGACCTACATCCAAGATTGCTTTATCCAACAAAGCTTTCATTTAGAATGGAAGGGAAAATAAAGTGCTTCTCAGATAAGGTCAAGTTAAATGAGTTAATCATTATCAAGCCCTTATTATATGAAATGTTAAAGGGACTTATCTAAGAAAAAGAAGATAAAAATATGACAATATAAAGACAGCAAACTCACAGATATTAACAACCATACCTAAAACAAAAGCAAACTAAGCAAACAGCTAGAACAGGAGCAGAAATACAGAAATGGAGATCACATGGAGGGTTAGCAACAGGGGAGTGGGAGGAGGAGAGAGGGAGAAAAAGTACAGAGAATAAGTAGCATAGATGGTGGGTAGAAAATAGACAGTGAGAGGGCAAGAATAATGTGGGAAAAGTAGAAGCTAAAGAACTTAGGACACATGGATATGAACTAAAGGGGGGAATGTGGGTGGGAGGGTATGTGCAGGATAGAGGAGAATGATGGGGGAGAAATGGGACAACTGTAATAGCATAATCAATAAAATATAATTTAAAAAAGTAAAAATAAAAACAAGCAAACTGAGAGCATATCTATTTATAAATCGAGAAATGACAGTAAAATTAAATGGAAATGTGTATGTATATATATCTGACTCCTGTCCTCCACCCACCCACCCTAGCACCCCTTTTGCAATCTGTTTCTATCTTATATGGTTATGCCCTTTGGAATTGGTGATCATTAGCTGCAGTTTGCAGTTATTCCTTAATCTGTCTTGAAGAGTCCACACAAAGATGTGGACAACTGTCTTGCATTGTATTAGTCAATTAACTACCCCTAAAGAGCAACTGAAATAACCTTTAAAAAAATTCATTATCAGTTTATCAACCAGAAAGTCATTTTTGCACGGTGGTTAAATTCATGCTCTTTGAGGTCATAGAACCTTTAGTCACTCAATCAGAGTTCTGCAAATTACAAAGTATGTGACCTTGAGCAAGCTAACATCTCTTTGACGTATTTTTCATTTCTATAGTATTGACTTAATGAAAGTAATGAGCTCACAGATTTGTTGTGAGGTTTACTTTATATAACATTGGCAAAGCCCTTAGCATAATGACATGTATAGAGAGTGTAGCAGCACAAGGCACACCGATAATCAATTGCCATTTTCTTAAGTTCTGTAGCGGAGATAAACAGGCTACTGCGGGGCGGGGGGGGGGGCACATGGAAGAAGGTCCGAACCCAAATGGGAGGCTCAGCAGTGTTTCTGGTACTCTGTGGATCATCCACCCACACAAGCATTGCCACCAGTCATCTGGTGTTGTGGGAGACCTCTGTGAGTTTCTCGTGATAGTAAAGAAAAATGACTTCAGTAATTACACCAGAAATCAGGAGATGTCATGTGAGTTTGTAGGAACCACTCGCTCTTTAGGTAAGGAGAGGTTAAGGAATCTCATTCATATCATAACTTATGATAGCTTTAAGCTGAAAAGTGTTTTTCCAGAAACACACTTTTTAAAAATTTTAACAGGAAGTGAAGGACTTCAAAGAAAACTAAAATATTCCAGGGAAAGTATAATCCACTACCCAAAGGAAAAGAATTACCAAAACAAAACAAACCACACCAGACACACACAGTTAAAGATATTTGCATTTTTAACTGTACATCTGATGACTTTTTCAGTATTAGTGAATTTTATTGTTCTGACCCAGATGCTTGTGTTTGATATACTTTCTGAATTATTCAGAGATCCCTCGTACCAACTGGCATATTAGAAAATACTAGTATCTTGATAACACCAAATGGATCCTGCTCAGCTCAGGACTAAATTGCCCGTTCATCCCTCTTATTGGAACAGTATCTCCACATGTCTTTGCCACAGAGGGTCAGGGCAGCATTTGAGAGGTTATGCAGCAACTATCCCTGAAGAAGGTCTGGGAATGGCTATTAGTATGAAGTGGCGAACACAGCCCAATGCCACTCAGGCCTTCGAGGCTTAGACTGATTGTCTCAAGTGCTGTGATTTAGGAGTCTGGACTGCCAGTGTCAGAGTGACAAAGCATTGACTTAGGAAGTGAGGTAGTTGGGGAAAGTACCAGAATGAGCAAAGGAGGCGCTCAAACGGTTTGAAAAATCTGTAAGTGGTCTCCGCCAAAGCACCAATAAATCTGTCGGGCAAACAGAATTACTGCACTACCTTCTGAGACACTCTCCCAAGCTACCTTTTTTTGTCTTTAAAACAAAATTTAATTGTTTGTTTAATCACAGCGTGAATGTAACTATCCCAATAGACATAGGTTGGTGGCCATGAGGAGACATAGTGGTCGTTGCTCAGTGTGTCTCTGTGTAAGACATGGAGAAAGTATTTGCATGAGGGGTGCTATGTATTTCTTACAATACCTCCCTCTCCCCATGTAGGTAGGTAGGTATAGCCATTTAGAATATATGTTTGAAGGCTTTCAAAACTAGGGTGAAGAATCTATGCTATAAATATGGTGAAAGATTAAAAATACCATCCAGAATCAGTTTATATCCACCCTCCACCCACCCTAGATGAGACAATTGCTGTAATTGCTTCTCTTGAAAAACATTTTCTAAGTGCCAAGTTATGTAGGGAATGAAGCGTTACCTAGCAATATGGCCAGCTTTCAATTATCCATGGCAATGGGAGATGGGGAGAGTGGAGATAATTAAAACTCACAGACTCTCCCGAAACTTGGGTTTAATCATTTACATCATTCTCCTGTGCATTAAGCATATTGGAAGCACCACCTAGAGATGATGTCTTTTCATTCAGGTTTCATCTCTTTTCACGTTCCTTGACCTCGAAACAGGGAAAACAAGAGAAAACCTTATTTCATCTTTCCATCTTCGGAAGCTAGTAAAACATGTGGATAATAAAAGCTCAAAAAATGTTGAACTGTTAGAATGGAATGAAGTGGTTGCAGGAAAGGTATTGTTCAGGGAAAGGATCTTTATAATTCCTGAACTGGGAGCTAGATATGATCCTCACTTACTTTTGCAGGCAAGACAAGATGGAGTTTTAAAGTATTTGAAGAATACAAGTAGCTTTCCTTTTAAAGTTAGTATACGTAAACTAGTTCAGTTATTTACACAAATATTTACAATGTGCCAGTATTTGTTGTGCATATTGGACATTTAGCAGAGAGCAGGGTCAGTTAGGTTTCTCCCTTTATGGAGTTTAGATTCCAGTCAGAGGAGTCAGATTAAAGGCAGGTAAAACCTAAGGGAAAGGTGGGTGGGAGGAGGTAGAAGGCAAAAGGGAGATACACAGTGGTGGAAGGAGACTTGACGTTGGGTGATGAACACATAATACAGTACACAGATGATATATTATGGAATTGTACACTGGAAACCTACATAATGTTATTAACCAATATCACCTCCCAAAATTTTAAAAAGCGATAGAAAAATATTAGTGGAATGTGCTAGTGCTGTGAGGAAAATACGTGAGACTGCAATGCAGTGTAACATTGTTTGGGAGAAGCGCTAGTATGGCAGGAAGAGGAATTCCTCTCTCCTGAAGATGAGGTAGACCCCCCCACACAAAGGGCAGGGAAAGACGATTCCAGGCAAAGGGACTGAGCAGAGAACACATTTTGAATTGGGGCACCAATCAGAATTGGTTTTACACGACATATTATGTCGTGTAAAATCTCCACTCTCAGATGACTCCTTCGAACTGGGATCAGCTGTGTCCCTGCCTGCATGCCCTCCCCCCCCAACCAATGTTACCCTTCTCCCTCAATCTCAAATGGGAAGCTTTAAATGGGAAGTCCTAGGTCTAAACAAGGGGTTCTTCTCCATATTCAGGCCATAAATCCATTTGAGACTCTCTTGTCTACTTGTCATACACACACACACACACACACACACACACACACACACACAATCCATTACATAGGCACAATCTATGCTTTTTAAAGGAATTCTGAACAGGCTGACAGTCACCAGAGGGGAGAGGGGAGGGAATTTCACGGGAAAAGGGGAAGGGTTTAGAGGAACAAGTATAAAGGACACATGGACAAAAACTAGGGGGGATGGAAATGGGAGGGAGGTGGGGAAGGCTGAGATGGGACTAAAAGACAGAAAACTGTACAAGAACAACAATTAAAATAAAATTTTAACAAAAGTAATTCCGGACATCAGTGACAACAGATCATTTTGTCATTGGAAGCTTGGAATACTTTATTTAGTGATTTATTGAATGCCACCTAGTAGCTAGGTACTGCTGTAGGTACCAGGGTTCAATGCAATGACCTACTTTTTCATGGAACTTTATCTAGGGCATAATTTCTAGGTGGCTTTACACATGCCTGTGACCTTGTTTTCTGCAGTCACTGCTTTTGGGGCCAAACATTCCTGTAATTGTCCACTGCCAGGAGCCTGCTAATGTATGTTCATGTAGTCCCCTCTTTTGCGATGTGAAAGATAAACAGTATTCTTCTAACTTTGGGCAGTTACCTTGCTATCATGTTGGGGTGCCAGGAAAGTTGTACCCAGAGATCTAGGATTCAAATTGTGAGAGCTCAGTTATACCCCTTTCTTGCGTTTGCTCAAGTAAATAATGTCTGCTTTTTTTGTTTCTCTGAGCAGAAACAAGCTCAGCATGGATTCTTGTGGTTGGCCACCAGCTAGTGACTCCAAGTGGTTTTCACGAAATTAATTTATATTTTCTTTGCCAATAGTTATATACCTTAACACAAATGAGAATCGAGGCTTCATCCTAGCACAGAGAAACGTGATAAAGGATGCCGTAACTCCAAGGAGCCTGGGAATTGATGCTGTAGATGAAGCTCCTGTGTTTCTACAGTAGGAGGTAGACCTGAAGCCTTGCTTTAAGAATCAGGTGGGAAACCCCACGGCCTTGCCCCATTAGTAGGCAAGAAACACAGGCTGGAAGCTGTCACTGGTAGATAGTGGAGAGCTTCCTCAGGGTACATCTTATCTCTACTTTGTCCCAGACATGGAGTGGGCAGCAGAGATTCTGATGAAGACCTCCCTGGGATAAAATCCCATTGTAATTGTAAATCTCCCTGTAACTCACCTGTGCAAAAATGGTGGAGGTTTTTGGAGAAGACAGTAGTGAGTGCCTGGGGTTTTTATGATTGGACAGATCTAATTTTGAGGTTTGGGTACTACAGACATAAATTATCTTTTTTTTTTTTTTTTTTGCTGTGTATATAGCAAAATGTATATTTTTTTCCCAAAGTTTGGAGAAAAAATAAGGACTCACATTATACATGGGTAGTACTAAGTCCATATCTATATAAATGTTTTTAAGTCTTTTATTTATGCTTATGTGTGGAAAGTGTAACTCTAGAAAGCAATAACAGTATTTGTATGCAAAACAATACCCTGGAATACGCTAATTGGTTTTGTTTCTAAATATAAATGAATAAAAATTGAATTAAAACTTAAAACATCAGATTTCTTTTCCTGAAAGTTTGGGCTATAAATGTGGTTGTGTGTTATACATGGCAAAATATGGTGCTCAAAGTGATTGCTACTGATCGGGTCCCATTTATCTCATCCTAAAATCTGTACAAGCTAAAGTGTTACCAACAATTTTCTAGGTTTGGGCCTGTTTCCTCCTAGGTGATGATTTTACATACCACCAGTAGGTTCAGTATTAGTGTTTCACTTAATCGCTTTAGGAAATAATTGACATAAAATAAACTACATATAGACAAAGAATACAATTTGATAAGTTTTATTATATGTATATAACTGTGAAACCATCACCACAATTAAGATAATGAATATATCCATCATCCCCCAAAGTTCACTTATGCCCATCTGTGTTCTCTCCCTCTTGCCAAACCACCCATCAGGCAGCCCCTGGCCTACCTGCCCCCTGTCACCACAATATATAAATGGAACAATAAAGTACACATCCTTTTTTCTACATTTTTTTCACTAAACAAAATGATTTTGAGATACCTCAGTGTTGTTTAATGTATTGATAGATTGCTCATGTTTACTGAAATATAATTCACATGTAAAATTTACCCCATTAAAGTATACAAGTCTGTGATTTTTAAGTATATTCAAAAGATTGTGCAATCAACACAACTCTCTAATTCCAGAACAATTTTGTCTCCCTGAAAGGAAATTTTATATCGATTCACAGTCATTTCCATTTTCTTCTTCCCCAGGTCCCTGGCAACCACTAATTTACTTTCTGTCTCTATGGATTTGCCTGTTTTGGACATTTTATATGAATGAATCATAAAGTATGTGGCTCTTTATGTGTGTAGCTTCTTTCACTGATAATTTTGTAAGCATCTTTATAACACATATCAGTGTTTCATTCCTTTTTATGGCTCAACCATATCCCATTGTATTGATATATTACATCTCATTGATCTATTCATCTGTTAATGGGCACTAGGATTGTTTTAATTAGGGGGCGTTTATGAATAATGCTGCTATGAACAGCCAGTATAAGTTTTTGCATGAAAATATATATTCAGTTCTCTTGGGTATTTACCTAAGGATTGCAATGGTTAGGTCATGTGGTAAGTGTATGTTTAACTTTGGAAGAACTGCCAAACTATTTTCCAGGTGGCTGCACCATTTCAGATTATCGTTAGCAAAACATAAGCATTTCAGTTTCTCCACATCCTTGCTAAAGCTTGTTATTATCTATCATTTTGATTATAGCCATCCTAGGAGATGTGAAGTGGTATCTCATTAATTTTACATGCATTTCCTTAATGACTAATGATGTTGAGCAACTTTCTGTGTGCTTATTGGCTATTTATGTATTCTTAGGCAAATATATATACAAATCCTTTGCCTATTTTTAAAATTGAGGTTTCTTTTTTATTTTGGAGCTCTTTGTATATTCTAGATTGAGGACTGTTACCAGACATGATTAGAAAGTATTTCTGTTTTGTGGATTGTCCTTTCACTTTCTTTTAAAACATTTTTAAAAATATTTATTGATTTTAGAGAGGAAGGGAGAGAAGTAGAGAGAGAGAGAGAGAGAAAGAGAGAGAGAGATTCACTGTTCTACTTACTGATGCATTCATGTATTGGTTGACTCTTGTATGTGTCCTAACCGGGGATTGAACCCACAACTTTGGTGTATAGAGATGACAATCTAACCAACTGAGCTACCCAGCCAGGGCTCACTTTCTTTATAGTAACCTTTAAAACAAAAACATTTTTAAATTTGATAAAGTCCAATTTATTTTTCCCCTTTGATTGCTCGTACTTTAGGTACTATCTAAGAAAATACTGCCTAATTCTCAGTCACGAACATTTACACCTATTTTCTTCTAAGAGTTTTAAAGTTTTATATCTCACATTTAGGTTTTTGATTGATTCTGAATTAATTTTGGATATGCAGGGAGGAAGATATTCAACTTAATTTGTTTGTGTGTAGATACTCAATTGTCTCAGGACCATTTGTTGAAAAGACTATTCTTTCCCCCTTGATTTGTCTTATACCCTTGTCTAAAATCATTTAACTGTAAATGTAGGGCTTTATTTCTGGAATCTCAGTTCTAGTTCATTGATCTATATGCCTGTTGTTATGCCAGTACCCTACTTTTGATTGTAGAGAATAAATATGGAATTATGACCAATTGGTGCAGTAGGCAAAACAAATAGAATAATAGGAAAGTTATTGAGCAAATGAATGGCTATTTCAGAACACACAAATACATTATTCTTGAGCAAATATTAATAAAATCATTGGCCGAGAGTCAGAAAAAGGAAAGTTATGATAAAGTATTTTAAGTCTAGTTCTATTTGCTGTTTTATTTTTTATAAAATTTCATCCTTTGATGCTAAGTATAATATGGTTAAAAAAACAGACATGTCAGATATCCAGGTCATCTATGGGTCCTTAACTTATCCAGGGGGATTATTAGTTAAACACCTTAGTCACAATCCAGTGGACAAGCACAGAGATGATATCACCATTGGGTTTAATTAGCTCTTCAGACATAATGAATTGTATTTTATTTCCACATCCCACAAATAAAAATGGAGCTATGATGAAGAAACATTAATTTGTTTATGGTAGTGTTGAGTTGGGGAGGATATGGCAGGGGATGGCAGGAAGTAGTAGCATCTGAAGTTTTGTGCACATTCTTTTAACTATTTTTTTAAATTTTGAAATAGAGCATGATAATTAAGTTCATGGGAGCTAGCTAAGATTGGGCAGCCAGTTCGCAGGTGTGGGAAACTTCTGAGTCAATCCCTTCCGGTGCTAAGGGTGCCAAAGCGAGCACCTGGCTGTGCATAGGAGTTGCTTTGTCTGCCAAAATCATTGCTGTGAAATGGTCGGCAGAATGAACAGCAATTTAAAGACTGAACACAACAGAATGGTGAATGAAAAGAGGACCCTGAGGATAAAAAATCCAAGGCTGGGAGCCACAAGTTTGCAGCAAATGCTGTTTAAATGCAGCTAGAAAAATAACTTTTTAGATTATTGTTGTCAAGACTGGAGAATCATTGATATTTTATTAAAACAACATACCAAACCCTTGTGTATAATATTAAGTAGGAAAAAAATTAAAAATCATTTAGACTAAGTGGATTGTCCAATATTTGAATATCCCTATAGCCGAAGCTAAACTAAGCATGGCTCTGCAGAGGTGAATATACAGTGAGAACCCATGATGGTGATAAACCATTGGATTTTAGCACATTTCTGATAAATTACAATAATAAATGTGTTACAATCACATGCTCATTCTCATAAAGGTCAAATACAGGAAGCAAAGGTAAAGTAGATTAGGTAGAATGCTAAACAGGGCTTTGCAAAGATTCAGCCCCCGTAAACTTATTTATCATGCAAAAGAGAATATCATTTATGAAGGACAGAGAATTTCAGGTGGAAGGCAGGGGGTTGACTGTAGCATGGCATATTAAAGCAAGTGTATGGAGATATTTCATTTATGGGTATATCACCTGTACATAGTTTTTTTCAGCCCTGCCTTTCTTCTGACAATTTTTCTTATATGACCTGAATAGGGGCAAATTTCCAAAATTTCTGTTGAGTAACCATATTTAGACCATTCCCTAGTATCATAATGCTCAGTTTATGAAATTACATTTAGTAACTATGGTAGATGGTATTTTTTCTTTTTTTAATTATATTTTATTGATTATGCTATTACAGTTGTCCCATTTTCCCCCCTTCATTACCCTCCACCCTGCACACCCCCTCCCACCCACATTCCCCCCTTTAGTTCATGCCCATGTGTCATAAGTTCTTTAGCTTCTACATTTCCCACACTATTCTTGCCCTCCTCCTGTCTATTTTCTACCTACCATCTATGCTACTTGTTCT